>RXID01015441.1:32282-135183 GCA_005019695.1 Trichopus zeylanicus subsp. travancoricus
AGTAGCAGCAATAGTAGCAGTAGTAGTATAAGTATTAGTAGCAGTAGTAGTAGTAGTAGTTGCAGTAGTGGTTGTAGTCATAATAGTAGCAGTAGTCGCAGTAGTAATAGTAGCAGCAATAGTAGCAGTAGTACTAGTAGTTGTCGTAGCAGTTGTAGTAGTAGTAGTAGTAATAGTAGTAGTAGTAGCAGCAGCAATAGTTGCAGAAGCAATTGTAGAAGTAGAAGTGGTAATAGTAGTAGTCATTGTTGTAGTAATAGTAGAGGTATAAGAGGTAGCTATGGTAGAAGTAGTAGTGGTAGAAGTACATGAAGGAGTAGTAGGATTAGAAGATGAAGAAGTGAAAGTAGTAGTTGCGGTAGCAGTCGCAGTAGTTCCAGTAGCACAAGTAGTAATAGTCATACCAGTAGTAATAGTAGTAGTTGTAGCAGAAGGAATAGAAGTAGTACTAGTAGCAGTAGTAATAGTAGTAGTAGTAGTTGCAGTAGTAGCGGTAGTAGTAGTTGCAGCAGCAGTAGCAGCCGTAGTTGTAGTAGCGGTAGTAATAGTACTAGCGGTGGTAGGAATACTAGCAGAAGTAGTTAATGTAGCAGAAGTAGTAGTAGTAGTAGTAGTAGCAGCATTTTTAGTATTACCAGTAGTGGCAGTAAAGGCTGTAGCCGTAGTATTAGTAGCAGTAGTAGCAGTAATAGCAATAGTAGTAGTGGTAGTAGCAGTAGCAGTAGTAGCTGTTGTAGCAGAAGGTGTCGTAGTAGCAGTAGCAGCACTTAAAGTAGTAGTAGTAGTAATAGTAATACTACTAGTAGTAGTTATACTAAATATAGCAGCAGTAGTAGTAACTGTAGTAGTAGAAGTAGTAGCAGTAGTAGTAGTTGCAGCAATTGTAGTGGTAGTGGAAGTAGCTGTAGGAACAAGAACATTAGTAGTGTAGTAGTAGTAGTGGTAGTAAAATAGGAGTATCAGTGGTAGTAGCAGTAATTGTAGCAAAAGTTGTTGTCGTAGTAGCAATAGTTTTAGAAGTTGTTGTAGTAATAGTAGTAGTATAAAACGCAGCAGTAGAGGAAGTAGTAGTAGTGGTAGTAGTAGTAGTGGAAGTAATATTAGTAGTTGTAGTTGCAGTAGGGGCAGTTGTAGTATTAGTAGTAGTCGTAGTAGAACTACTAGTAGTAGTCGCGGCAGTAGCAACCGCAGCAACAGTAGTAGTAGTTGTTGTTGTTATTGTCGTCGTTGTAGTAATGGTGGTAATAGCAGCTGTAGTAGAAAGACGAGTAGTAGTAGTAGCAGTAGCAGTATGAGGAGAAGTAGATTAGTAGCAGTTGCAGTAGTAGTAGTAGTAATAGCAGTAGCAGTAGAAGTAGTAGTAGTATTTGTAGTAGTAATAGTTGTAGTAGTAGTGGTTGTTGTTGTTGTTGTTGTTGTAGTTGTTGTTGTTGTAGAAGTAGTAGTTAGTAGTAGTAGGAGTAGGAGGACATGAAGAGTAGTAGCAGTAGCAGAAGTAGTAGTAGCAGTAGTAGTTGTAGTAGTAGCAGATTGAGTCATCCTAGCAATCATAGTAGTAATAGAAGTAATAGTTGTAGTAGTAATAATAGCAACAATTGTAGCTACAGTTGTTGTAGTAATTGTCGTAGGAGTAGTAGTAGCAGAGGTTGTAGTAGAAGTAGTAGTAGGAGTAGTATTAGTTGTAGCAGAAGTTGCAGTAGTATTGGTAGCAACAATAGTAGAAGTAGTTGGAGAAATATTTATAGCAGTAGACGTAGAGTAGCAGTTGAAGAAGTAGTAGAAGAAGTAGTAGTGGCAATAATAGGAATTGTTGTTTTAGTAGCAGCAATTGCAGTAGTAGTAAAAGTAGCAGTTGCGGTATTCATATTAGAAGTAGTAGTATTAGTGGTAAGAGCAGTAATTGTAGTAGTTGTGGCAGTAGTAGTAGTAGTAGTAGTAGTAGAAGTAGAAGCAGTGGTTTCGCCATAGTCACTACCGTAGCAGTAGTTGTAGTAGTAGAAATAGAAGCACTCGTAGAAGTGGTAGTAGTAGTAGTAGTATGAGTAGTAGTAGCATTAGTCGTAGTAGTGATAGTAGTAATAGCAATAGTAGTTGCAGTAGTAGTTGAAGCAATTATAGCAGCAGTAGTACTTGCAGGAATAATAGTACTAGTAGTTGTTGTTGTGGCAGTAGTAGTAGTCAAAGAAGTAGTAGCAATTATAGCAGTAATAGTTGCTGGACTAGTACTAGAAGTAGTAGTAGTAGTGGTCGTAGTATTAGTAGTAATAGCGGTAGCAGCAGCAGCAGTAGTAGAAGTAGTAATAGCAGTGGTAGTAGTGGTAGTAGTAGTAGTAGATGTAGTAGGTGTAGCAGCTATAGTAGTAGTAGTACTAGTAGTAGTGTAGAAGCAGTAGTAGTAGTAATAGTAGTAGTGGTAGTAATAGCAATAGGAGCAGTAGAAGTGTTAGTAGCATTAGTAGTAGTAGTAGTAGTAGTAGTAGTAGTACTAGCGGTAGTTGTAGCAGTAGTAGTAGTAGTAGTAGTAGTAGTAGTAGTAGCAGCAACAGTAGTCATAGTAGTTGTAGCAAAAGCAGTAATTGGAGTAGTAGTAGAAGTGATGGTAGTAGTAGTTGTAATAGTAGTA
Organism: Trichopus zeylanicus subsp. travancoricus; assembly: GCA_005019695.1. Lineage (NCBI taxonomy): Eukaryota > Viridiplantae > Streptophyta > Magnoliopsida > Dioscoreales > Dioscoreaceae > Trichopus > Trichopus zeylanicus. The sequence continues at coordinate 34,906 of RXID01015441.1, forward strand.
GTAGGACTCGTAGTAGTAGTTGTAGTAGTAGTAGCAGTATTAGTAGTAGTAGTAATAGTAGCAGCAGTAGTAGTAGTTGTAGTAGTAGTAGTAGCAGTAGTTGCACTAGTAGGAGTTGTAGTAATAATAGTAGTAAAAGTAGTAGTAGTGATACTAGTAGTAGTACTAGTTGTAGTAGTAGTAGTAACAGTAATAGTAGTAGTAGTAATAGTTGTAATAGGAGGAGTACTCGCAGCAACAAGAGCTATAGGAGTTGCAGCAGCAGAAGTAGTAGTAGTAATAGTAGTGGTACTAGTAATAGTAGTAGTAGTAGTAGTGGTAGTAGTGGCAGTAGTCATAGTAATTCTAGCAGAAGCAGTATTGGGAGTGGAAGTAGAAGTAAAAGGAGTCATAGTTGTAATAGTAGTAGTGGTGGCAGCAACAGCAGCAACAGTAGTAGTGGTAGAAGAAATCGAAATGGCAACAACAAAGTAGTAGTAGCAGCAGTAGTGGTAGTAGTAGCAGTCATAGTAGAAGTAGTAGTAGCAGTAGTAGTAGTAATAGCAATTACAGTAGAAGTTGTAATAGTAGTAATACTACAACCAGCAGTAGCAGTGGTGGAAGTAGTACTTGAAGTAGTAGTAGACGTAGTGGTAGTAGTAGTAGAAGTTGTAGTAGTAGTAGTAGTGCTAGAAGTAGTAGTGTCAGTAGTTGTACTAGTAGTTGTTGTTGTTGTCGTTGTTGTTGCTATAGAAGTAGCAATAGTCATAGTAGTATTAGTAGTAGTAGAAGAAGAGTGCAAGTAGTAGTTGTAGTAGTAGCAGTAGTAGTTGTAGTAATAGTAGTAGTAGTAGTAGTATTAGTAGTAGCAACCATAGCAGTAGTAGTTGTAAGAGTAGTAGTTGTTGTGATAGTAGTAGAAGTAAAAGTAGTAGTAGTAGTAGTAGCAGTAGTAGAAGTAGAAATAACAGTCGTAGTAGTAGTAGAAGTTGCAGCAGTGGTACTAATAGTCGCAGCTGAAGTAGTAGTAGCTATAGAAGTAGAAGTTGCAGTAGTTGGAGCGGTACGACCAGTAGTAGCAGTAGTAGAAGTAGCAGTTGTAGTTGTAGTAGCAATAGTGGTAGTATCAGTATCAGCAGGAAGCATAGTAGTAGTAGTCATAGTAGTGTTGCCGTAGTAGTAGTAGTAGTGCTAATAGTAGTTGTAGAGGCAGCAGTAGTAGTTAGTAGTAATAGTAGTAGTGGCAGTAGGAGTAGTAGTAGTAGTAGCCGCAGTAGAAGAAGAGGTACTCGCAGTAGCAGTAGCAGTAGTAGTAGTAGAAGAAGAAGAAGTAATAGTAGTAGTAGATGAAATAGTTGCAGAAGTAGTTGTAGTTGAAGTCGTAGTAGCAGTAGTTGTTGTTGTTGTAGTTGTAGTAGTAGAAGCAATATTAGCAATACTAGTTGTAGTAGTAGTAGTAGTTGTTGTGGTAGTAGTGGTAGTAGTAGTTGTGGTAGTAGTACTAGTAGCCATTGTAGCAGAAGTAGTAGAACTAGTAGTAGTTGTCATAGTAGTAGTAGTACTAGTAGAAGTAGTAGAAGGAGGAGTAGGTGTAGTAGTAGTTGTTGTTGTAGTAGTAGTATGAGTAGTAGTAATTGTAGTAGTTGTTGGAGTAGTAGCAGTTCTAGTAGTAGTAGTAGAAGAAGTTGTAGCTGCAGCAGTAGTAGTTGCTATAGTAGTAGTAGTAGCAATAGTAGCAATAATTATTGTAGTAGGAGTAGTAGTAGTGGCAATAGGAGTTGTTGTTATAGTAGTACTAGCAGTAGTAGCAGCAACAGCAGCAGTAGTAGTGATAGTAGTAGAACCAGCAGTAGTAGTAGCAGCAGCAGCAGCAGCAGCAGTAGTAGTAGTTGAAGTAGTAGTAGTAGCGACAATAGTAGTAGTAGCAATAGTAGAAGTCGTAGTAGTAGTAGTAGTGAGAGTAGAAGTTGTAGTAGTAGTAGTACTAGTAGTAGTTGTTGGAGTATTAGTGTAGTAGTAGTTGTAGTAGTAGTAGTACTAGAGGTATTAGCAGCAGTTGTTGTTGTAGTAGTATTAGTTGTAGTCGTAGGAGTAGAAGTAGTAGTAGTAGTAATACTTGCAGTTTTAATCATATTAGTAGCAGAAGTACTGGTGACAGTAGTAGCAGTAGTAGTGGTAGTGGTAGTGGTAGCAAAAGTAGAAGGAATAATAAGAGAAGTTGTAGTAGAAGTAGTAGAAGTAGATGTCGTAGTTGTAGTAGTAGTAGTAGCAGAACTAGTAGTAGTTGTAGTAGTAGCACTTACAGAAGTAGCATCAATAGTAGTAGTGAGGGTACTAGTTATGGCAATGGTAGTGGTTGTACTAGTCCAAGCAGTAGTCGTGCTAGTAGTAGTAGAAGTAGTAGTACTAATTGTTGTAGTTGTAGTAGTTATAGTAGAAGTTGTAGAAAAAGTAGTAGTAGTAGTAGCAGTACTAGCAGTTGCAGTTGTAGTAGTAAGAGTAGTTGTAGCAGTAGTACTAGCATCATAAGCAGAAGTTGTTATTGTAGTAGTAATAGTTGCAGTAGTGGTTGTAGTAGTAGTAGTGGTAGTAGTGCTAGTTGTAGTTGTCGCAGTAGTAGTAGTATTAGTAGGAGTGTTAGGAGAAGTAGTAGGACTGGTAGTTGCCATATATACTGCTACTCCTACTACTACTACTACTTCTACTACTACTCCTGCTACTACTACTAATACTACTACTGCTACTACTACTAGTACTACTTCTACTACTACTATTACTTATACTACTTCTACTACACCACTACTGCTTTACTATTACTACTACCATTACTTCTACTATAACTACTACTATAACTAATCCTGCTGCTGCAGCTCCACGGTTGCTGAAACTCGTTCTATTACTACTACAACTAATACTACTATTACTACTACTACTATTTCTGTTACAACAATAACAACAACAACGACAACAATAACTACTGCTACTTCTTCTACTTCTACTATTTCTACTAGTTCTACTAATACTTAAACTACAACTACTACCACCACCATGACTACTACTACTGCTACTACTTCTGTTGCTACTACCACATCTACTACTACTACTTCTTCTACTACTACTGGCACTACTACTGGAACAACTACTGTTACAACAACTACTACTACTATGACTACTACTACTGCTACTTCGACTACTACTACTACTATAGTTGCTACTACTTGTACTGCTACTACTTCTGCTTCGACTGTTGCTACTAATACTGCTACTACTAAGATTACTATTATTGTTGCTGCTGCTACTACTACTGCTATCACTACGTGTACTACTATTGCTACTATTACTACTACTACAACTACAACTAGTGCGGCTATTAATACTACTACTACTACTCCAACTACTACTACTACAACAACTACTGCTAATACTACTGCTACTACTGCTACTACTACTACTACTACTACTACTACTACTACTACTACTACTATAGTTGCTACTACTTCTACTGCTACTACTACTACTGCTACCATGACTACTGCTACTACTACTACTACTACCATGACTACTACTACTACTACTACTGCTACCATGACTACTACTACTACTACTGCTACCATGACTACTTCTACTGCTACTACTACTACTACTACTACTATAGTTGCTACTACTAGTACAACTCCGGCTGCTGCTGCTACTTCTACTACTACTACTTCTCCTACTACTTCTACTACTGCTAGTACTACTACTGTGACTACATTGCTACTTCTACTACTACTACTAATCCAACATCAACTATAAGTACCTCTACTAATACTACTAGTACTACTGCTAATACTTCTAATACAACTACTATTAGTGCTATAGCTTATTCGACTACTGCTACTGCTGCTGCTACCACTATTACTGCAGATACAACAACTACAACTACTACTACGATCATTACTACTGATTCTGCTACTATTACTACTATTACTACAAATACTACTACTATGATTACTACTACTATTATTATTTCTGCTACTACTACTATTACTACGACTGCTGTTACTATTACTTCTGGCATAACGACTACTACTACTACTACTACTACTACCTCTACTACTACTATTGCTACTACTACAGCTAAAACTACTTCTACTACTACTGCTCCTACTACTGCTACTACTGCTCCTACTATTATTGCTACAGCTATCGCTACTACTACTATCGCTACTACTGCTACTACTACTACTGCTACTACTGCCACTACTATCACTACTACTACTACAACTGCTACAACAACAACAACTACTTCACCTAATGATACTGCAACTACTACTTCTGTTACGACTACGACTACTACTGCTACTACAACTACCACTACTACTACTTCAGGTCCTACTACAACTACTACTACTACAACTACAACTACAACCACTACTACTTTAACTACTACTACTTCCACTCGTAATGCTGCTGCTGCTACTTTTGCTACAACTTCTACTACTCCTGCTGCTTACTACTGCAGCTAACTACTACTACTATAGCTACAACTATTGCGACTATTACTACTAGTGCCGCTATTACCACTAATCCATTAACTACTGCTATTACGAATGCTACTACTGCTGCTACTGCTACTACTACTGCTACTGCTATTAATACTACTACATCTTTTCATACTACTACTAATTTTGCTACAAGTACTAGTACTGCTTCTTCTACTATTACTACTGCGACAGCTACAGCTACAACCACTACAACTATTTCTTCTAATATAGCTACTGTTACCTCTACTTCGACTGCTACTACAACAACTACTATTATTACTACTACTACTGCTAATACAACTTCTACTACTACTGCTACTATTGATTCTACTGCTACAACAACTGCTACTACTACTACTACAAATACTCTTGCCACTACTACTGTTGATGCTACTATGGCGACTACTACCACTACAACTACAGCTACAACAACTGCTTCTACTACTACAACAACAACAACTACTACTATTACTTCTGCTACGACTAATGCTACAACGACTACTACTACTACTACCATAATACAACTTCTGTTGTTGTTGCCACTACTACTAGTGCTGCTACAACTATAGATGCTGCGACTACTACTACTGCGACTGCGACTACTACTACTACTACTACTGCTACTTCTAACACTACAACTATCACGACTACTATTTCTACTATTACGGATGCTACTACTAACACTACTACTATTACTACTACTACTACAACAACAACTACTACTACTATAAATACTACTACTGCTACTACTACTACTACTACTCGTAGTCCTATTACTACTACTACTACTACTACTACAACAACAACAACAACTACAACAACAACAACTATAGTTTCTAGTACGGCTACTACTAGTACAACTACAAATACTACTACTACTACGACTACTTCTAATATTGCTACTAATGGTACTAGTAGTACTACTACAATAACAACTACTACTACAACTATTGCTAATACGACTACTACTACTACTACAATGTCAATTACTACTGATACTGCTACTGCTACTACTACTACTATTATTTCTACTACTGTTGCTACTCATATTACGACTACTACTAATACTACTACTCTTAATACTCCTAATACTACTCCTACTGCCACTACTACTACTACTACTACTACTACCACTATTACTACAACTAATGCTACTACTACTCCTACAACTACTACTACTACTATTGCTTCTACTACTACTACTATTACAACTATTCCGACTACTACTACAATTACTACAAGTTCTCCTACTACAACTACTAATACTGCTACTAGTACTACTCCTACTGCTACTCTACTACATCTACTACCACTACTACTACTACTACTGCTACTACTATTGCAACCCCTACTACAGCTACTACGACTACTACAACTACAACAACAACTACTACTACGGGAACAACTACTACAACTTCTACTACTGCTCCAACTCCTACTACTACTACTATTGCTGCTACTACTACTACTACTTCTAAGACTCCTAATACTATGACTACTACTTCTGCTATTATAACTACTTCTTCTACTACTACTACTACTACTGTTTCTGTTGTTGCTACTACTAACACTCCTTCTATAACTACTACAACTACTACTTCAACTGCAACTACTGGTACAACTATTGCAACTACTACTACTATTACTATTGCTACTACTATTGCTTCCACTTCTCCTCCTCCCCCTCCTCCTCCTCCTCCTCCTTCTCCTCCTCCTTCTCCTACTACTACTACTACAACTACTACTAGTACTGCTACTACTACCACCATTACTACTACTACTACTACTACTACTACTACTACTATTGCTACTACTACGACTACCTGTTGTTGCTACTACTACACTACTACTTCTCCTACTAGTAGTACTACTAATACTATTACTAGTTCGACCACAACAACTACAACTTCTATTTCTACCACTACTCCTGCTACTAATAATACCACTGCTACTTCAGCTACTGCCACAACTACATCTACTACTACTACTACTCCTCCTGATACTACTACTACTACTTTTGCGACTAATAACTTGTTGTACTACAACTACTACCACGATTATTACCAATACTAATGCTCCTATGGCCACTACTACCACAATTACTACTTCTCTTACTACTACTACTACTACTATTGCAACTACTACTACTTCTCCCATTACTATTACTACTACTACTGCTACTACTACCACTACAGCTGCTACTATTACAACTACTAGTACTACTACAACTGCGGCTCTTACTACTAGTACAACTGCAACTGCTTCAACTACTACTATTACTGTTACCACTACTGTTACTACGACTACTACTACTACTCCAGCTAGTACTACTCCGACTACTGCCGTTGCTACTGTTGCTACTACTATTACTACTGCGACTACTACTACTGCTTGTACTACTACTACTACAACAACAACTACAACAATAACTACTACTAGTACTTCTACTACAACTACAACTGCAACTGCTACAATAGCTACAACTACTGCTATTATTGCTACTACTGCGACTACAACCACTACTACTACTACTACTACCACCACTACTACTCTTGCTACCACTACAACTACTACTACAACTAGTACTACTACAACTCCTATTCTTACTGTTCCTATTGATATACTACAACTTCTCCAACTACTAATACTACTACTGCTACTACAAGTACCACTATTGCTGCTACTAACTCTACTATTGTTCCTACTACTACTACACCTGCTTCTATCATTGCTACTACTACTGCTACAACAACAACTACTACTACAACTTCTCCTACTACCGCTACTAGCACTAGTACTTCCACTACTTTGCCTACAACTACTACAACTGCCACTACTACTACTATTACTGCTTCTAATGTTGGTATTGCTACTACTACTACAACTACTACTACTACGACTACTACTACTTCTACTAGTGCTAAAACTATTACTACTTCTAATTTAACTACTGCTACAGCTTCTGCTACTACTACTACTACTACAACTACTACCGACGCTACTAATACTACTTCCTCTACTATTACTAATACTACAACTACAACTAATACTATTGATACTACTCCTTTTGCTACTACTACCGCTACTATTGGTACTACTGCAACAACTAATACGAATAATACTACTACTTCTACTACTTCCCCCACTACAAATACTTCTACTACTGCTACGACTTCTGCGACGATTGCTACTACTACAACTACGGCTACTACAACAACTAGTTCTGTTACTTCTACTTCTACTGCTTCTACTGCTTCTAGTGCTACTACTACAATGACTGATGTTACAACTACTGTTGCTACTATTGCAACTACTACTTGTACAACTACTACTACTGCAACTCCTCCTACTGCTACTACAACAACAACTACTACTACTACAACTACCGCTACTACTACTACTCCTACTACCTCTTCTCCCACTACCACTACTAGTACAAGCACTTGCACCACTTCTCCTACTACTACTTATATTGCCACTACGACAACTGTTACGACTACTATTACTACTACTATTGCTACCAATATTACTTCTAATACTACTAGTACTTATGCTACAACTACTGCAACTGCTACTATTAATATTGTGACTACTGCTACAACTAGTACTACTACTACTACAACAACTACTGCTACAACTACTTCTATTACTATTGCAACTACTACTACAACTACTACAATCACTACTACCACTACTATTGCTACTACTACTACCATTGTATTGCCTACTACTACCACTACTGCTACAGCTACTATGGCTACTACTACTTCAATCACAACTACTATAGCTGGCTCTACTGCTACTACTGCTGCTATTTTTACCACTACACCTATGACTACTACTTCTACTACTACAGCTACTACTGGTAATACTACTACTTCTTCTGCTACTATAGCTACTACTGGTATTACTACTACTACTACTACTACTATAGCTGCTACTACTTCGGCGACTAATACTACTTTTGCTGTATCTACTACTACTACTACTGCCATTGCTAGTATAACTACTCCAAATCTACTACTACAACTACTCCTGTTGCTGCTTCCTCCACTACTATTACAACTAATACTGCTCCTACTACTGCTGCTGCTACTACGACTAGTACTATTGCTACTGCTACAACTACTTCTACCAACACTACTACTACTACTACTACTACTACTACTACTACTACTACTACTACTACTACTACTACTACTCGTACTATTGCTACTACTGTGGCTATTACTACCGTTACTATTACTTCTACTACTACTTGTACTACCATAACTACTACGACAGTCCCTACTACTACTATTGCTACTACTATTGCTACTACTATTGCTACTACCACTATTACTATTAGTACTACTACTACTACAACTACAAGTATTACTACTTCTACTACCATTGTTGCTACTACTACACCAGCCACTTCTGCAACTACTACTGCTATTTGTAACAATGCTGCTGCCACTACTACTACTCCAACTAGTGCTACTGCAACTTCTACTACAGCTTCTACTACAACTGCTACAACTGCCACTACTACTACTACTACAGCTGCTACTACAGCTACTACTACTACTACTACTACTTGAACTACTACTGCTACTCGTATTACTACTACAACTGCTGCTACTACTACTACTTTTGTTGCTAGAGTCACTACTACTATTTTTACAATTGTTACCACTACTATTACTTCGGCTACTGCTACAACTGCTACTACTAATACTACTACTACTTTTACTACTACTACAACGATTGCAACTACTACTGCTACTACTACTATTGCCCTACTACTACTACTGCTGCTGCTGCTACGAATACTACTTCTGCTACGATTGTTACTACTACTGCTATTACTACTACTTCTTATTCCACTACTACATCCACTAATACTACTAATACTTGTACTACTACTAATGCCACGGCTACTACTATTGCTACAACTGCCACTGCTACAATTACTACTGCTACTACTACTTCTACGACTGCTACATCTTCTAGTACTACTACTACTACTACGACTTCTGCTACTACTGCTCCTACTGCTTCTACTACTACTACTACTGCATCTGTTGCTACAACTACAACCACTACTGCTATCACTTCTACTTCTACTACTGCTACTATGACTAATACTACTGCTACTATTGCTTATGTTGCTACTGCAATAGCTGCCACTACTGCAGCTACTACTACTGCCACAACTATTACTACTAGTGCTACTGCTAGTACTGCTGCTACTACTACTACTACAGCTATTAATGCAACTATGGCTACTAATATTACTACTACTACAACTGTTGCTATTGCTACTACAACTGTTGCTATTACTACTACAGCTGCAACTACTACAACCGATACTGCCACTAATACTCCTACTACTACTTTTGGTACTACTACTACCTCTTCTACTACTCCTACGACTATTGCTAACACTACTTCTACTACTACTACTGCCACTCCTACTGCTACTATTGCTACTACTACTACTACCACTGCTGCTGCTACTGCTACTACTACTACAACTATTACGACTATTTCTACTACTCCCACTACTACTGCTATGACCACTACTACTCCAAGTACTACAAGCACTACTGCTACACCTATTACTAGTACTAGAAATACTAGTCCTGCAACTACTATTACTACTATTACCACTACTACTACTACTACAACTACAGCTACTGCAACTATAGCTACTAATTCTTCTACTACTGCTACTGCTACCACTACTAATATTACTACTACTACTATTGCACTACTACTACTAGTATTTCTCCTACAATTACTACTGCTAATACTACAGCTACGATACTACTGCAACTACAACTACTACTATTACTCCCACTGCTACTACTGCAACTTCTGCTACTACTACAACTTCTACGACTACTACTGCTACTACTGCTACTGCTATTACTGCAACTACTACAACTACTACTCCAACTAGGACTATTACTTCAACTACAACAACAATTACAACTACTACTACTACAAGTACTATTGCTACTACTACTATTACTACTGTTGCTAGCACAACTACTGCCACTACTGCTACTACCAACTACTACAACAATGACTATGGCTACTAATGCGACTTTTGCTTCTACAACTGTTACTGCTACTCCAGCTACCACTACTACTAGCAATACGGCTCCTACTACTACTACTAGTGCTACTTCTGCTACCGCTACTACTACTACTCCAACTACTACTACTACGACTACTACTTCTGCAACCATTTCCATAGGTATGGATTCTACTACTACTACTATTAGTACTACTGCTACTACAACTACTACTATTACTACTACTACTGCTACTTATCCAACTACTAATACTTCTGCTACCACCGACAGTATTGCTAATACTACGGTTGTTACTACTATTACTACTACTTCCCCTACTACTACTACCGCTACTACTAAAACTACTACTGTTGTTACTACTAAAATTCCTACTACTACGACTACTACTATTTCTATTGATTCTACTACTACTTCTACTGCAACTTTTGCTACTACTGCTATTGCTGCTACTACTACCATTGCCACTACTACTACTACTATAGCTACTATTGCTGCTACTGCTACTGCTACTATAGCAACTGCTGCTGCTACTACTACTGCTACTAAAGCAACTACTGCTACTACTATTACGACTACAACTACTACTACTAGTACTATGACAACTACTTCTAGTACTACTACTACTACTGCAACTACTACCACCACCACTACAACTATTACTAAAACGACTATTGATACTGCTACTACTGCTGCTACTACTAGTACTTCTACTATTACTATTACTTCTTCTACTACCACCACCACCACCACTATTACTACAACAACTACTACTATTTATACTACTATAACTACTGCTGCTACTGCTATTACTATTACTCCTATGTCTACTACTGCTACTCCTACTACTAATACTACTACTTCTACTACTACTACTGCTACTACTACTTCTACTTCAACTTCAACTGCTACGGCTAGTACTACGACTACTACAACTATTGCTACTATTGCTACTATTGAAACTACTACAACTATGGCAATAATATCCACAACAACAGCAACTACTACAAGTACTACACAACTAATACTACTACTGCAACTACTACTACTGCTATTACTGCTAATACTTCTACAACAACAACAACTATTACCACTACAAACACAACTGCATCCGCTACTTGTACTGCTACTACTACCATTACAACAACTACTACTGCTGCTACTGCTACTATTGCTACAACGACGGCTATTACTACTGCTACTACGGTTACTACAACTACTCCTACTTCGACCACTATAACAAGGACAACTAGTACTACTACTAATACAATTACTACTACTATGACAGCTACTATGGCTCTTACTACTACTACTACTACTACTCCTACTACTCCTACTACTACCACTATAGCTAGTTCAACTGCAAGCATTGCAACTGCTACTACCAATACTACTAGTGCTACAACTGCTACTACTGATACTACTACCATTACAACAGCTACTATTATTACCACTACTACTGATGGTGCTACTACTATGACTATTGCTATTACTACTATGGCTTATACTGTTACTACTACTACTCCTACTACAACAGCTACAACTGCGATTACTTCTACTTCTACTACTACTGTTGCTGCTGCTACTACTCCTACTACTATGACTATCACTATGGCTACTACTAGTACTACTACTTCACCTACTACTACCACCATTGCTAGAACTAGTGCTACAACAACAACTTCTACTTCTAATACTACAATTACTACTTCTACTCTGACTCCTACTTTGACTACTACTACGACTACTATAACTTCTACTATGGCTACTACTACTACTACTATAGTTACTACTATTGCTACTGCTAGTACTACTACTACTTCTCTTATCACTACTACTTAAGCTACTACTAGTACTACAACTGCTACTACTGTAGCTACTACTAGTACTACTGTTCTACTAGTACCACTACAACTACTACTGCTGCTACAACTACTGCTACTACTACTACTCTGATTGTCACTATTGCTACAATAGCTACTACAGCTACTACTGCTATTACTCCTACTACTACTACTACTACTGGTGCGGCTGTTGCTACTACTACTGTTGCTGCTACTACTATTGCTACAACAGCTACTGCAGCTACTAATACTAATACTCCTACTACTACAACAGTTGCGGCTACTATTTCTACTACTACTGCTGCTGCTACTTCTATTATTATGACTACTACGGCAACTCCTAATACTACTAATGCTGCAACCACTACTACTTCTCCTACTACTATTACCATTGCTACTACTACTGGTACTACAACTACTGCTAGTCCAACTAATATTACTGCCACTACTACTACTACTACTACTACTACTACTACTACTACTACTACTATTACTACTACTAGTATTATTACTGCTACTACAATAACAATTACTACTACTTGTCATTCTACTACTACTTCTACTTCTGCTGCTGCTGCTACTACTACTATTACTATTGTTACTAAGGTTAGTACTCCTACTACTGCTAACCCTTCTTCGACTGCTACTACAATTACTACAACTACAACTACTTCTGCTATTACTACTACTTCTACTACTACTGCTACAGTGGCTACTATTACTACTACTACCGCCACTACTACTACTACTACAACAATAACTATTGCTGCTGCCACTACTGCTACCACAAATGTGACTGCCAATGAAATTACAATTGCTACTACTACTGCTTCTACTATTATAGTTACTACTGCTACTTTTGTTACAACAACAACAACTACTACTACCAATACTCCTACGACTACTTCTAGTGCTACAGCTACTGCTACTGCAACTACTACTAGTGCTACTACTACTACTACTGCTGCTACTACTACTACCGCTACTAATACGAATATTACTACTACAACTTCTATAGCTTCTGCTACTACTACTACTTGTCCTACTACAATTAGTACCGCTACCATCTCTGCTACTACTACGATTGCTAGTCCTACAAATACTACTGTTGCAGCTAATACCAATAGTACTACCCGTATTGCTAGTACGACTATTAATACTACCGCTACAACTACAACAACAACCACTTCTTCTTTCACAAGTATTACCGCTGCAAATACTACTACTACTATAGCTACAGTTGCTATGACTGCTACTGCTGCCACTTCTGCTACTGCCACTACTACAGCAACAACTGCTACCACTACTACAATTGCCACCTCTGCTCCTAATACTACTACTATTATTACTACTACTACTACTACTACAATAACAATTATTACTACTTCCATTCTATTACTACATCTACTACTGCTGCTACTACTGCTACTACTATTACTACAACTGCTAAGGTTAGTACTACTACTACTACAACTACCCCTTCTTCGACTGCCACTATAATTACCACAACTACAACTACTTATGCTACTACTACTACTTCTACTACTAATGCTACTACCACCACTACTACTACTAGAACAACAACTACTACTGCTGCTGCCACTAACTTGATTGCCACTAAAATTACTACTGCCACTACTACTACTTCTACTACTAATGTTACTGTTGCTACTTTTCTTACAACAGCAACTACTACTACTACTACTACTACTACCACTACTCCTACGACTACTACTCGTGCTACAGCTACTGCTACTGCAACTACTACTAGTTCTATTACTACTACCACTACTACGAATATTACTACTACAACTTCTACTGCTTCTGCTACTACTACTACATGTCCTACTACAATTAGTATCGCTACCACCTTTACTACTACTACAATTGCTAAACCTACAAATACTACTGTTGAAGCTACTACCACTGCTACTACCAGTATTGCTAGTACGACTATAAATACTCCTGCTACTACTACAACGACAACCACCTCTTCTTCTATAACTATTACCGCTACAAATACTACTATTACTGTAGCTACTACTGCCCCTTTTACCACAACAACTGCAACCACTACTACAACTGCTACCTCCGCTACTAATGCTACTACTATTACTACTACTACTACTAGTACAATGACAACTACTACTACTTGTCATTCTATTACTACATCTACTACAGCAGCTACTGCTGCTACTACTACTACTGCTACTAAGGTTAGTTCTACTACTACTGCTACCCCTTCTTCGACTGCCACTACAATTACGACCACTAGAACTACTTCTACTGCTACTACTACTTCTACTACTATTGTAACTGTTGCTACTACTACTACTACTACTGCTACTTCCACCACTACTACTGCTACAACAACAACTACTACTGCTACCACTAATTTGACTGCCCCTGAAATTACTACTGCTGTTACTACTGCTATTACTACTGCTTCTACTACTACCATTGCTGCTGCTACTTTTGTAACAACAACAACTACTAGTACTACAACTACTACTACCACTACTCCTACGACTACTACTAGTGCTACAGCTACTATTGCTACTAGTGCTACTAGTGCTACTACTACTGCTCCTGCTATTGCCGCTACTACTCCGAATATTACTACTACAACTTCTATTGCTTTTGCTACTACTACTACTTGTCCTACTACAATTAGTAACGATACCACCTCTGCCACTACTACAATTGCTACTCCTATAGATACTACTGTTGTAGCTATCACCACTGCTACTACTAGTATTGCTAGGACGACTATTAATACTACAGCTACTACTACAACAACAACAACTTCTTCTTCTATAACTATTACCGCTACAAATACTACTACTACTATAGCTACTACTGCTACGACTGCTACTACTGCTACGACTGCTAGTGCCACCACTACAGCAACAACTGCCACCACTACTACAACTCCTGCTTCTGCTACTAATGCTACTACTACTACTACACCTGCTGCTACTTCAGCTACAACTATTACAAGTACTGCTACTACTACAACAAATGCTATAACAATTGTAACTTCTACCACTAATGCTACTAGTACTATTTCTGCTACAACAACAACAACAACTACTACTACTATTACTACTACATGACAAATTCCACTTCTGCTACCAATACTTCTGCTACTACAACTACTTCTCCTCCTGCCACTACAACTACTAATACTACTGGGACTACTACTATTACTACTGCTAATACTAATGATACTACGACTACTACTACTACTGCTACTGCTGCTGCTACTACTACTACTACTACTACTACTACTACTTCTTCTTCTTTCGTTACAATTTCTGCTACTTCTACTACTGCCACTACTTGTACTACTGCTACTACTACTGCTACTAGTGCTACTACTAACACTACTACTACTAGTGCTACTACTACCACTAGTACTTGTACAGCTACTACAACAATAACTACTATTGCTACTACTGCTGCTACACTACTACTACTACTCCCACTACTGCTACTACTACTACAACGGCTGCTGCTACTACTACTACCACTACTACAACAACAACAACAACAACAACTACTACTACTACTACTCCAGCTACTACTACTGCTACTACTACTATTACAACTACTACTGCTACCACTACCACCACTACTACTACTGTGGCCTCTGCTACTACTACTACTGCGACAACAAGAACTACTACTGTTGCTACTACAACTACTACAACTACTACTAGTACTTGTACTGGTACTACAAATACAACTTTTGTTACTACTACTGTTTCTGCTTCTAGTACTACTACTACTATTACTACTGCTACTACTACTACTACTACTGGTGCAACTACTACTGTTACTACGGTTAATACTGCTACTCGTACTGCTACTAGTGCTACTACTACTAGTAGCACTATGACTACTAGTATAACTACTACTGCTGCTGCGGCTGCTACCTTTGCTACTACTGATACAACTACTGCTACTGCAGCTACAACTGTAGTAGCTTCTACTACTACTACAACTTCTGCTACTACTACTACATCTAGTACTACTACCACTACTACAACTACTTCTACAACTGCTACTACTACGACAACCACTACTGCAACTATTAATGCTACTACTACTACTACTAATTCTACTACTACTATTACTAGTGCTAGTGCTACAATACTTCTCTAGCTACTACTCCTACTGCTACTACTACTACTGCGGCTATAGTGCTACTACGTCTATTACTACTACTATAGTGCTACTACTGCTAATACTACTACAACTAGTTCTGCTCCGATTCCTACTGCTACTACTACTTCTGCTCCTTCCGCTACTACTACTTCTACTCCTGCTACTACTACCACCACTACTGCTGCTACGACTACTAGTACTACAACGACTGCTATTGCTACTACTACTACTTCTCCTACTACTACCACCATCGCTACTGCTACCAGTATGACTTCTACAGCTTCAACTACTACTACGACTGCTACTACCACAGCAGCTGCAGCTACTATTGCTACTATGACTACTACTGCTACTAGTATAACTACTACCGCTAGTATTGCTACTGCTACTACAATTACAACTACAATTGCTTCTCTTACTACTACTGCAACAGCTCCTTTTACTACTACTACTACTCCTACAACTACTACTACTGTTGCTACTGCTACTACTTTGACTGCGACTACTACTGCTACTAGTAATACTGCTCCAACTACTACTATTACTGCTACTACAACTCCTACTTCTACACCTACTATTACTGGTACTTCTGCACCCGCTACTACTATGACTACTCCAACTACTAATACAGCTGCAACCACTACTACTACTACTAATACTCTGACTACTACTGCTACTAGAACAACTTCTACTACTATTGTTACTTCTGCTACTCCTACTGCTACTATTATAGCTCAGACTATTTCTACTTCTCCTACTACTACTCGTGCTATAACTGCTCCTACTACTACTACAAAAACAACAACTACTGTTGCAACTACTACTACCACTACTACTACTAATACAGGGGCTACTGCAGTTGCTATTAATATGTCTCCTACTACAACAACAACTATTACTACTAGTACTGCTACTACTTCTACTGCTACTAAGGCCGCTACCACCACAACAACTACAACTACTACTACTATTATTACTACTTCTTCTATTACGGCTACTACTACTTCAGCTACTTTTGCTACTATTGTTACTACTGCTACAACTACTTTTGCTACTACTGCTATTACTACTTTTATTACTACAACTATTACTAATATTATTACTACTACTACAACAACAATAACTACTGCTACAACTACTACCACTACTACGACTACTATTTCTTCTACCACTTCTACTACTACTACTACTACTACTACTACTACTACTACTACTACTACTACTACTATTGCTGCAACTTCTACAACTACTGTAGCTACTACTACTACTACTGATATAGCTTACACTGCTACTTCTCCTACTACTACTGCTGCTACTACTACTCCAACTACCACTTCTACTACAACCATTGCTACTACTATTGATACTCCTACTACAATAGCTACTACTACAACGACTACTACAGTGGCTGCTTCTATTGCTATTATTACTGCTACTACTACTTCTACTGCTACTGCAACAGTTACAATTTCTACGACTACTAGTACGACTACTACTCATAGTGCCACTTATACTAATAGTACTACTCAAAACACTCCTCCTACTACAATTACTACAACAACTGCTACAGCTACTACTACTACTACTACTACTGTTGTTGCTGCTACTACTACTACTACTACTACTATTACTACTACTACTACTTCTATTTCTAGTACCATTGCTACAACTTTTGCATCTACAACTAATGGTACTCGGACTATTACTACTACTACCACTACTACTCCTACTGCTGCTTTAACTTCTACTTCTCCTATTACAACTATTGCTACTACTTTTATGACAAATACAACTATTATAGGTACTGCTACTACTACCACTACTTCTGCTACTACTACTGCTACTACTACTACTTCAACTCCTACTATGGCTATAACTCTTACTGTGACTATGACTACAACTACTACCACCACTACTACTACAACTGCTACTACTGCTACTACTACAACTGCTTTTGCAACTGATACTACTACTACTCCTTCATCTACTACTACTACTAATACTACTACTTCTACCAATACCACTACTACTACTACTACTGCTACTATTGCTGCTACTACTACTGCTACTATTGCTGCTACTACTACTACTGCTACTGCTACTGCTACAATAACAACTACTAAAGCTACTACTGCAACTAATGCGGCTACTACTTCTAATACTACTAGTACTGCTACAGTTACTATTACTACTTCTCCTACTACTATTACTTCTAGTACTACTAGTGCAACTTCTGCTACTACTACTACTGTTACTACTACTTCTGCGACTACTGCTACTATGGCTGCTGCTACTACTACAACTAATTCAACAGTAACTACTGTGACAATTAGTCAAGCTTCTTCTACTACCACTACTACTACAACTACTACTTCTACTACTACTACTTCTACTCTTGCAGCTACAACAATAACTGCTATGGCTACAACTGCTACTTCTACTACTTCTCCTACTAGTCCTACTACTATTGCTACAACACCCAATATGGTTATGACTGCTACAATAACTACTAAGACACTACATCTACTACTACTTCTACTACCACAACTACTGGTACTGCTACTACTCCTTCTACTATTACTTCAACTACTCCTATGACAAATATTGCTACTATTGTAACTATTGCTGCTGCTAGTACTGATGCTACCGCTACTACTACTACTACTCCTACTGTTGTTGCTGCTTCTACTACTATTGCTCGAACAACTACTAATGCAATTGTTACTGCAACTACTACTACTGCTGCTGCTGCTACTACTACTTTTGCTACTCCTATTAATACTACTGCTGCCACTACTACTACTACTACTACTGCTACAACAAGTATTACTACTGCTTCTACTACAACTACTGCTGTTTCTTCTACTTCTACTACAATAACTAGTACTATGACTACTACTGCTGTCACTACTACATTACTATTATGACTACTATTTCTACCACTACTATTGCTATACTGCTATTACTGCTACAACAACAACAACAACAACTACTACTGGTACTACTACTACTACTGCTACAACTACTATAGCAGCTCTTGTGGCTACTACTATTACTATCTCAATTGCTACTACTAATACTCCACCTACTACAACTAATACTACTACAACAACTACTACTACTACAACTACTACTACTTCTATTACTACTACTATTACTAATACTAATACTACTACTACTACAACAACTACTACTCCTACTACTTTGATTAATACTACTACCACTACTATGACTACTATTTCTTATACCACAACTGCTATTACTACTACAACTACTACAAGGGCTACTACTACCACTGCTACTGCTACGACTACTATAACTACTGCTATTTCTGCTACTACAACAACTACTACTACTACAATTACTACTACTATAGTTTATACTACTACTTCTCCTACTCCTACTACTACTGCTACTCCTAGCACTACTTGTACTACAACCATTTCTCCTACTACATATACACCTACTACTTCGGCTGCTACCGTAGATACTCATATTACTGCTACTACTACTACAACTACTACAACTATTTCTACTACTTCTGATACTACTACTATTGCTACTACTATTGCTACAACTACTGGTGCTACTATTGCATCAACAACTACTATTATTACCACTATTAATACTACTACTAGTACTACTACTATGCCTACTACAACTACTACTACCTCTACTACTTCTGCCCCTACTACTACTACTCCTACTACTTCTATTGCTGCTGCTACTTCTACTTCGACTACTACTACTATCACTCCACCTCCTCCTCCTACTACTACTACTACGACTACTACTACTACTACTACGACTACTACTACTACTACTACTACTACTACTACTACTACTACTACTATAGGTACAACTACTAGTATTATTACTGTTACTACTATTACTACTATTGCTCCAATTACTACTACCACTACTACTACTACTACTACTACTACTACTACTACTACTATAACTAATACTATTGCTGATGCTGCTACCACTACTGCATCAATTACTAGTATAATTGCTACTACTATTATGCCTCCTCCTACTACTACTACCACTACTATTGCTCCTATTACTTCTACCACTACTATTACAACCACTACTACTAATCCTACTCCCACTCCTACTACTTTTACTACAACTACGACTGTTGTTGCTTCTACTGCTCCAAATACTACTGATACTACTACTCCTACTACTATAACTATTATAATGAATCAAACTAATATTACTCTTACCACTGCAACTACTCCAACTCTTACTACTACTACTACAACAATAACTACTACTACTACAATAACAATACTTGCTACTACTAAAACTGCTCCTACTCCCACTCATCGTACTGCTCCGAATCCTACTCCTACTCGTACAACTACTAGTACTACTGCAACTAGTTGTACTACTTCTAATAGTACTACTACTACTAATTGTTGCGAATAATGCAATTACTACTACTACTACTACTATTACAATAACTTTTGCTGCTACTACTACTACTCCTCCTCCTCCGATAACTACTACTATTGCTACTACAACTCCTCCACCTCGCCATCCTCCTCCTCTTCATACCACTACTACTAGTACAAATACTACTACTACTACTACTACTACTACTACTACTACTACTACTACCACCACTACTACTACTACTACAACAACTACTAATACTAATACTAATACTATTGCTACTACTTCTACTACTACTAGTAGTCCTACTACTACTACTATGACTATTACTACTACTTCTACTACTACTAATACTCCTACTACTACTTCTATTATTACCACTATGTCTACTACTCTTGCTACTACTATTACTACTACTAATACTACTACTATTGCTACTACTTTTACTAGTACTACTACTATTGCTATCACTATAACTACAACTACTATGACTACTACTATTACTACTCCCCCACCCCCTCCTCCTCCTACTACTACTGCTACTGCTATAATTAGTGCTACTACTTCTACTCCTACTCCTAAAACTACTGTGATAACTACTTTTGCCCCTAGGATTATTACTTCTACTACTTGTATTATTGCTACTACTACTACAACTACTTCTTCTGCTACTACTACTACTACTATAACTAATAGTACTAGTACTACCCCAAAAACTATGACTATTACAAATACTAATACTTCTACTAGTACTACAACTACAACTACTATAACTACTTCTACTACTACTACTACCCCTACAACAACAACTACTACTACTGCTTCTATGACTTCTACTTTGACTACTACTACTACTACTACGAGCAATCATAGTAGTAGTAGTAAAAGAAGTAGCAGTAGCAGTAGTAGTAGTAGTAGTAGAAATAGGAGTAGTGGTAGTAGTAGTAGTAGTAGCTATAGTAGTAACAGTAGGAGTTGTAGTAGTAGTAGTTGTGGCAATTGTAATTGCAATAGTAGCGATAGTTGCAATACTCATAGTAGTAGTAGTAATAGTAATAGCAGCAACTGTAGTAGTATCAGGAGCAATAGTCATAGTAGTAGTTATAGTAGTTATGGTAGTACAACTAGTAGTAGTAGTCATAGAGAAACTAGTAGCAATAGTAATAGCAGTCATAGAAATAGCAATAATAGTAATAGTAGGAGATGTGTTGTAGTAGTAGCAGTAGCAGCAATAGTAGTAGTAGTAGTAGTAGCAGCAGTAGCAGTAGTAGTAGTGTTAGTAGTAGTAATAGCCGCAGCAGTAGTAGTAGTAGTAGCAGCAGTACAAGTAGTAGTAGCAATAGCAGTAGCAGTAGTAGTAGTCAAAGCTGCACTAGTACTAGTAGTAGTATTAGTATTGGTAGCCGCAGTAGTAGTAGTACTAGTTGTAATAATTATATAAGTAATAGTAGTAGTAGTTATTGTACTAGTAGTAGAAGTAGTTATAGTTGAAGTATTATTAGTTGTAGTAGTAGCAGTAGTGGTATCAGTAATGGCTGAAGAAAAGTGATGATAGTACGCTAGTATTATTAGCATAATGCGCATGCTTGTCTGTACTTCTATATGCGCATGCACCTGCTTGTCTGTACTATTACTACAGTTTGTCTGCATCCCCTGTACATTGAAGCGAAGTGATACTTATCGCTTCTGCTTGTAACCTTTGGCCCTATATATATCAAGGGGCAGACATCCAATAAATCATTGGAGAAAAGTTTGAGATCACTTCCTTTCCTTTGCCTAATTTCTTGTAAGTTTCCTGTTTAATTCTGGTTTTAGGCTGTTATTTTCCTGCACCTTACGCATTCCGCATTATTGGTATCAGAGCCTTATTCTTCATAAATTATTGCTTGAACCTTTAAGGTACGAAGGAGTTTTGTTTTAGATCTCTCTTAAAAATTCTTTCATTACGAACACCTTGAGGATTAAGTAGGATCTGGGATTTTAAACGATTGATTTGTGAAGGGGAAAAAGAACGGATCTCATCTTGGCAAGAGAGCTGTAAGACCAAGGAAGACATCCGTGTGATTCTCTTTGTCTCATCATTTCGTTTAGATGACCAATCTGGCTTAAAATTTTTGGAGTTCGTTGATGTCCGATGTCTGGGAGAAATCTGTACAAGACTGGTATAGCAAATCAAAAACCGCTAATCTAGAGTACCTTGATCTCACCACCTCGCAGGGAGTAACCCTAAACCAGCTAGCCAATAATTTGGCCGTTGTTTATGATAGAACTTACCTTTCGTCCAGAGTCCATCTAAAGCATTTCAAACAACTCCTTGAACGCTGTGAGTGTCTTGAACAAGAAATCCTAGAGCTAAAGAAGGCAGTTAAAACCTTGACCTCAGTATTTCAAGACAATCGGCCACCATCCAGTGAGGAACTTCGCAGTCTGATTATAAAACTTCTGAGGAAGCCAAGTCACCCAGAGGATAGTTTTCTAGAAGACCTACACCTAACACTGAAAGGGATCCAGGAAAACTTGTGCTTCCTGGTGCAGCTGCAGGAGAAGGTTCCCAGAGAAACAAAACGGAGGTTGCGGGTGTTCCGTGACCCGTTTCAAATCCTGAAGGAGGAAAACAGCAAACTCGGCGGCAGCAGCAGTACACAATGGCCTGGCAACCATCCTTCTCTACCTCACACCCCCTGTTTGAAGATAGGATCAGGGAGTACAGTCGAGGGTGGCGAAAACTCCACAATGTGCAGCAAGGGGCCAGGAGGCTCGGAAGGCGCCTAGCTGGAAAATCGCTTCCCCAGCAGGTCCTTGAGCAGCACATTGACCCGCAAGCTGACCTCAGAACCTCAATGAAGGAGCGGGCCTCTATCATCCCAGCGGAGGTCCTGTACCACTCACGGAGTGACGACAACCACCATCGGGTTTATATGCATAGGTCTGAAGAGGCCATATTGTGCGTAGATGACGACCAGCAAGACCGGAGATTCATTCAGGAAGGGAGCTTCCGGCAGCTCCAGCAAAGTGGCTTCAGGTATATCCATTTGGGTATACTCCAAGTAAGAATACAGGCCCTTCACAGGCAAGAGGAGGGCACAATGTCTCTCGTTCTCTTTAGGGACATTCGATGGGTTGGAGATAGATCCATAATAGCCACTATGGAAGTCGACCTAACCAGGGGAAGCCAGCTTGTCTACATCATCCCCAATATTATGGTAACAATAGGGGACTTCTACAGGAATATCCAGGTATCTATATTAACGAAGGGGTATAAGCAGTGGCAAAATGGCGAGGCCAATTTACTAATCACCAGGGGTCTTATCGGCAGACTCTCAAACACCCCCAATGTTGGCTTCGCATATGAAGTGGAGGGAGTCGTAGAGTACTCGTAAGCCACGGGGTGAGAGCACTCCCAGGAAGGCGATACACAGCAGAAAGCCTCCAGGGTCTCAACTGGGTCATTAGGCCGACAAGAGCCTTGGGCTCGCTACAGCCAACTGAGGTGTTGAGCAAAGAACTAATTGACGGAAGCATCGCTCTTAGCTTTCGAAATTATACAGATGTTACTCCACGAGTATCAGTATACTCGAAGGAGGAAGAGTTGCCAAGCGATGAGGAGGAAATCACCAGGCACATAGTAGCAGCATTCCTGGTCTCAGAATCCGACCACGAGCAGGCCGCTCCTGAGGGAATCCATGCAGGGGATGCACGCCTAGGGGCCTCTGCACCTCAGCCCATGGTTATAACTCAGGAGAAGCCTGATGATGTGGACGGAACTTACTTTTCCTGCCTCATAGACGAGGAGTTCCAAGGAGGAGGAGCAACTGACTATCCAGTAAGGAGGAAGGAGTTGACAGGGGACCCGGATCCCTGTCAAAATGAGAGCGAGCCCGGACCAATCTGGGATAGGTACTCGGATGATGAAATTGAGGAGGGCGGCAATGTAATCGCCGCAGGGTTCGAAGACCCCAGCCCCCAAAGTGAGCTTGAGTACCCGGCGCTGAGGCGGTTATCCGAGGCGCTCTACTCATCCAGCGCCGTCACCTCACCATATCAGCCCCCTGCTGATACATCGATCGGACTGCCAATCTACCCCCCCGCAGAGGCTTCACACAGGCAAGGACCAACTTTCAGGGTCCCTGAAAAGGCCACATTCCGAAGGGCAGTGAACAACGAAATGTGGACCTTACCTTCAGCCCAGCAGAACGGGGGAGCCCTCTTTGTTATCCCAGAACAATTGGGAATGTTTGACGATGCATTCTCTCGATGGGAGTCGGTGACTAGAAACCATGTAGCCAGCATTGCATTCACAGATGTCAGGGATAAGCTAGACTACATTGAAAATCTCCTTGGAGAAGTGGAGAAGCTCACTTGGGTTCAGTGGCGAATGCAGTATAGCACTGAATACCAAGGTTTACTGACCACTGGAGAGGGGCGAGAAGGAACACAGAACATATTGTCCCAAATGAGGCACGTATTCACGCTGGAAGACCCAACTACAGGTTCCACAGCCATTCAGGATGAGGCCTACAGAGACCTCGAGCGGCTGTCCTGTGACAATGTTAAAAACATTGTCAAGTTCATGAACGACTACCTGTGGCTTTCAGCTAAAACAGGAAGGTTGTACACAGGGGCAGAGCTCTCCGAGAAGTTCTTGCTAAAGATGCCTGCGGACCTGGGCAGGCGTATCAAAGAAGCATTTGACCACCGGTATTCTGGAGTAACGGTAGGGGTATTGCCTCGCATTCTCTTCGCGCACAAGTTCCTGGAAGCAGAATGCAAGGAGGCTGCCTTTCGAAGGTCACTGAAGGACCTATCATTCTGTAGCCAGATCCCAATACCTGGCTACTATCAGAAGGAGAAGAAATACGGATTAAGAAGATCCATAACCTACCGAGGTAAGCCACATGAGACCCATATAAGGGTGGAAAAACGAAAACATCTGATAAGAAACAGGAAGTGCAGGTGTTTTCTTTGTGGGCAGGAAGGGCACTTCGCCCGGGAATGCCCTAATGAGAAGCGAAATGTCCGAAGAATGGCAGTCTTCGAGCAGCTCTCAATACCAGAGGATTATGACGTTCTGTCAGTCCAAGAGGGAGAAGCTCAAAGCGACGCCATCTTCAGCATCTCGGAAGGAGAGAACGAGGAGCTAGAGCAGGCCCTCAAAGCAATGTTCCCCAGCACCAGAGAGACGATCTATATGCTAGGGGAAATAGAAGGGAGTTATCGGCCACTCATCAAACTACCACCAGAGCAAATGAGCTGCCTACACCAATGGGAGCACAACGGATTCATACTGGCGCAGTACAAAAATTGCTCGTGCTGCAGGAGGAAGACACTGCAAAGAGCAAGGATCCATTACTCAGGGTGCAAGGTATCTGCATGTAACCTTTGTGGCCCCTTTTACTTCAAGGAACAGGTTCCAGTCACACCAGCGGCACCAGCGCAGCTTTCCTCGCATCAACTGATCCAGGAGCAGCAGTATTATATATCCTGGTGCAATGGCGAGATAGAAAGGCTAAAGGCAAAAGTGGAGTACTACAAAAAGAAGGTTCAAGAGCTGGAGCTGGAAGGCGAGCTTCTACAAAGCCGGAAGGAGCTGGAAGAAGGAGATAGGCTACGAGAAAAGGGCAAGGGGACCTGCAGCACTGAAGGAGCGAATGTGTGGATACAGGAAAGCATCCACAAGGTTTCTACAACAAGCCCGGAAGAAAAGCAGCAGCAACCTGGGCAAAGAATCGTTAAAAACATGTTATACAACATGCAGGTCGAGCTCGAAATTCCTGGTCTTTCTAAATTTTAGGTCAAGGCAATTCTGGACACAGGAGCGACTACTTGTTGTATAGACGAGTCATCCATCCCGCTGGAGGCCACTGAGGGAAATAGCTTCATTGTCCACTTTAGCGGCATTAATTCGAAGCAGACCGCCAACCGAAAGCTGAGACAGGGGCGTATGTACATTGGCGAAAATATTTTTCGTATCCCCTACACATATAGTTTTCGAATGGAGCTTGGGGACGGAATACAAATGATCATTGGCTGTAATTTTATCAGAGCCATGCAAGGGGGGGTAAGAATTGAAGGGAGTATTGTTACATTTTACAAGAACCTCACCGTTATCAATACAACTCCAGTTGCAGCCATGACAGCAGCGCTTGAGGAGCTTGACCTGGAGGAAGATGAGTACATCAGCATTCAGGAGGCTGTGTACTACAACCAGGAGAAAACTCGGGAGACATTCGTAAGAAAGTTCGAGCCACTGATGAAACGGCTCAAGGATACCGGGTACATCGGTAAGAACCCCCTCCAGTATTGGTCGAAGAATCAGGTGGTTTGCCACATGGATTTGAAGAACCCAGAATTCACTATCACAGACAAGCCGCTAAGGCATGTGACGCCTCAACTTCAGGATGCCTCCAAGAAGCATGTCCAGGCCTTGCTGGATATAAAGGTAATCAGACCAAGCCAGAGTAGGCACAGGACGACGGCCATCATCGTCCACTCAGGCACGAGTATTGATCCGACAACGGGGCGCGAAGTCAAAGGGAAGGAGCGCCTCGTCTTCAACTACAAAAGGCTTAATGATCTAACCAATAAGGATCAATATAGCCTTCCCAGCATCAACACAATCTTGAAGAGGGTAAGCCGGAGCAAGATATATTCAAAGTTTGATTTGAAGAGCGGATTCCACCAGGTTGCAATGCACCCTGATTCAATAGAATGGACCGCTTTCTGGGCTCCCGAAGGGTTGTATGAATGGCTGGTGATGCCTTTTGGGCTGAAGAACGCACCAGCAATATTCCAGAGAAAAATGGATAAGTGTTTCTCATGTACAGAACACTTTATAGCAGTATACATTGACGATATTTTAGTCTTCTCAGAAACAGAGGAGTAGCACGCAGAGCACCTGAGGACCATGCTAATGATATGTGAGGACAACGGCTTGATCCTAAGTCCTACAAAAATGAAGATCGCCGTCAGGGAGGTTGAGTTCTTAGGCGCCATCATCGGCAGCCAAAAGGTAAAACTCCAACCTCATATTATAAAGAAGATAGCGGCTTTCCAGGATCAAGAGCTGAAGACTACCAAGGGACTTCGGTCATGGCTTGGTATACTGAACTATGCTCGCAGCTATATACCAAACCTGGGCAAGTTACTAGGACCACTCTACGCCAAGACGAGCCCCACAGGCGAAAAGAGGTGGAATGCACGGGATTGGGACCTGGTCAAACAAATCAAAGGTCTAGTGCAAACACTGCCGGACCTGGAGGTGCCGCCCGAGATGAGTTACATAATACTGGAGGCCGACGGCTGCATGGATGGATGGGGAGGTGTCTGTAAATGGAAAATGCACAAGTTCGACCCCAGATCAACAGAGAAGGTGTGCGCATATGCAAGCGGGAAATTCAACCCTCCCAAATCAGCAATTGACGCTGAGATACATGCAGTGATGAATTCGCTGGAGTCCCTGAAGATTTATTACCTAGACAGGTCTGAGCTGATCATTAGAACTGATTGCCAGGCAATAATCAGTTTCTTTAACAAATCAGCTGGTAATAAGCCATCCAGAGTGAGGTGGCTTGCATTTGCTGATTACATCACAGGAACGGGAGTCACCGTTCAATTTGAGCATATTGACGGGAGTAATAACCAGTTGGCAGACTCACTGTCCCGTCTTGTTCACTTTGTTATAAATGCAGGATGGCCGGTAGAAGCGGAACAAGAGCGCCTGCACTTAATATCACTTGCACTACAGGAGGTCCAGGCACTACCTCAGGATAGCAAACTACACCACCTGGCGGGGCTACTGCACCAGTTCTGTAATACAAGCAGTTGCTCCAGCTCCTCAGCACTAAGTCAATCTCCCCCGCTGCACGAGCTTCCATCAAAGCTGACTTACAACACATTGAGGAGCAAACTTCTCGAGAAGCCATATCAGCATTAATCCAGTTTCGGGAGTTACATGCTCTAAAAACAAATGAATGCTACAGGTTGCAGGCCTCAGATAAAATTTGGGCCCGATGGTATCCATCTACACGTCAGGTGGATGAGCAACTAGGGCGGGCTCTTAACTTAACTATTTCTTCAGCCCATCGAGCTCGTTCTTTTCAACTCTAGGCCCAGGCCCATTACCCACAACATCAGCAGAAGCGTGGTGGGCTGGCTTATGGCTGAAGAAAAGTGATGATAGTACGCTAGTATTATTAGCATAATGCGCATGCTTGTCTGTACTTCTATATGCGCATGCACCTGCTTGTCTGTACTATTACTACAGTTTGTAGCAGAAGTTGTAGCACTAGTAATAGTAGTAGTAGTAGAAGCAGTAGTAGTAGGAATAGCAGGAGTAGTTGTAGTAGTAGCAGTCGTAGTATTAATTGTAATAGTAGTAGTAGTAGTAATCGGAGTAGTAGTAGGAGTAGGAATAGGAGTAGTACTAATAGTAGTAGTTGTTGTTCTAGCAGCAGTAGGAGGAGTAGTAGTAGAAGTTGGAGTAGGAGAAGTTGTATGAGTTGTAGTAGTAGTTGTACTAGTACGAGAAGTGGTTGTAGTAAAACTAGGAGTAGTATTACTAGTAGCAACAACAGTACTAGTAGTAGTAGTAGCAGCAGTAGCAGCAGTTGTAGATGTTGTAACAATAGCCACGGTAGTAGTAGTTATTGTAGTAGTAGTAGTAGTAGTAGTAGCAGCAGCAGCAGCAGCAGCAGTTGTAGATATCACAATAGCAGCCGCTGTAGCAGTAGCAATAATAGTAGTTGTAGTTATTATAGTAGTAGTAGTCGTAGTAGTTGTAGTTGTTCTATTAGTTGTAGTAGAAGTACTTGTAGTTGGAGTAGTAGTTGTAGTAGTAGTAGTAGTTATTGTTGTTATTGTTGTAGTTTTTGTTATAGCCACAGTAGTAGGAGTAGTAGTTCTAGTAGTAGTAGTAGTAGCAGTGGTAGTAGTAGTAGGAAGAGTAGTAGTAGCAATAGTAGTAACAGATGCAGTAGTAGTAGAAGTAATACTAGTAGTAGTAGTAGTCATAGTCGGAGTTTGAGTTGGAGGAGTAGTACGAGTAGTAGTAGTTGGAATAGTGGTAGTATTAGTAGCAGTTGTTGTTGTTGTAGCAGTAGCAGTAGCAGAAGTGGTAGTAGTTGTTGTAGTAGCAGTAGTAGTTGTAGTAGTTGTAGTATTAGTAGGAGAAGTAGTAGTAGTAGTACTAGTATCAGTAGCCGCAGCAGCAGCAACAGCTGAAGCACTAGTAGTAGCAGCAGCATAGTAGAAGCACTAGTAGTGGCAGTTGTAGCAGTAGCAATAGTAGTAGTAGTAGCAGTAGTTGTAGAAGTAGTAATAATATCTGTAGTTGTCGTAGCAGTAGGAGCAGCCACTGTTGTAGGCGTCGGATTTGGAGTAGGAGTAGTAGTCAGTGTAGTAGTGGTAGTAATAATAGTAGTAGTCATTGTAGTAGTAGTAATAATAGTGTTAGTAGTAGTAATAGCAACAACAGCTATTGTAGTAAAAAGAGAAGTAGGTGAAATAGTTGTAGTAGAAGCGGTTGTTGTAGTAGGAGTTTTAGGAGGAGTAGTAGTAGGTGTAGTAGTAGTAGTAGTAGTAGTAGTAGTAGTAATTGTAAGCATAGTAGTAGGTGTAGTAGTAGTTGTACTAGTAGTCATACTAGTTGTCTAGTAGTAGTAGTAGTAGTAATAGTAGTAGTAGTAATAGTAGTAGTAGTAGTAGTAGTAGTAGTAGTAGTAGTAGTAGTAGTAGTAGAGTAGTAGTAGTAGTAGTAGTAGTAGTAGTAGTAGTAGTAGTAGTAGTAGTAGTAGTCATAGTAGTAGTAGTAGTAGGTATTAGTAGTAGTAGTAGAGTGGTGGTGTAGTAGTAGTGGAGGTAGTTTGTTGTTGTAGCAATAGTTTGCAATCAGTTAAGTAGTAGTAGTTTATAGGGTAAGAGTAGTAGTTTGTTGTTTGTTGTAGTAAGTGGTTTTTTGTAGTGGTAGTAGTAAGTATTAGTAAGTGACGTTGGAGCCTGAGTATGGTACGTGTAGTAAGTAGTTTGGAGGTAGTGTAGGTGTGTCAGTCTTGGCGTCGATCGTCGTCCGTCACCGCCGTCGTTTGTAGTCTTTGTCGCCATATAGTTGTAGCAGTTGTAGAGTCCTCCGTCGTAGTACTAGTCTTATAGTCGTCATCGCAGGTGGAGTACGTGTAGTAGCAGATAGTCGCCGGTATCCTCGTCCCGCCCTCGTCCTTGTCGTCAGCATCAGCCTTCTCGTTGCAGACACGTAGATACGTCCGCAGCAGTACTAGCACGGTTTGTGGCACACATCAGCAGTCATCGGACTAGACATCCCGTAGTACCACATCTCGTGCGTAGTAGTGGTAGCTGTAGATGTGTTAGTAGTAGTAGTAGAAATAGTAGCAGTTGTTTTTGTAGTAGTAGTTGTAGGAGCAGCAGCAGTAGTAGTAGTAGTAGGAGCAGTTGTTGTAGTAGTAATACTAGTAACATTTGTAGTACTAATAATAGTAGTAGTAGTAGTAGAAGTTGTAGTAGTAGTAATAGTAGCAGTTGTAGGAGGAGTAGTAGTAGTCGTTGTAGCAACAGTTGTAATAGTAGTAGTAATAGTAGTAGTAGTAGTAGTAGTAGTAGTAGTAGTAGTAGTAGTAGTAGTAGTAGAAGTAGTAGTAGGAGCAGCAGCTGTAGTAGGTGTAATAGTTGTAGTAGTAGTAGTAGGAGGAGGAGTAGTAGCTGTAGTGGGAGTGGTAATTGTTGTAATAGTTATCGAAGCAGTAGTAGTAGTTATAGTAGTAGTAGTAGTAGTAGTAGTAGTAGTAGGAGTGGTGGAAGTAATAATAGTAGTAGTAGTATTAGTTTTGGGAGTAGTAGTCATAGTAGTGGTATTAGTAGCAGTAGCCATTATTGTAGATGTAGTTGTAGTTGCAGGAGTAGTGGTAGTAGAAGTAGTAGTAGTCGTAGTTGTAGTAGCAGAAGAAGTAGTAGTAGTAGTCGTAGTAGTAGTTATTGTAGAAGAAGTGGTAGTAGTAGTAGTAGTTGTTGTTGTTGTTGTAGGAATAGCAGTAGCAGCAATAGCATGAGTACTAGTAGTAGTAGTTATTGTTATTATTGTTGTAGGAGAAGAAGAAGAAGTAGTAGTAGTACTCGTAGTAGTAGTGGCAGTAGGAGTAAGAGCGGCAAGAGGAGTACTAGTAGTAGTAGTCGTAGATGTAGTAGTAGCACTATTAGTGGTAGTTGTAGTGGTAGTAATAGTAGTATTGGTAATGGTTGGGGTAATCATAGTAGTACTTGTAGCAATAGTAGTAGTAGTAGAAGTAGTAGTAGTTGTAATATAGTATTTGTTGTAGTAGTAGTAGTAGTAGCAGCAGCAGGAGCAGCAGTAGTAGTAGTAGTAGTAGTAGGAGAAGTAGTATGAATAGGTGCAGGAGAAGTAGTAGTAGTCGGAGTAGTTGTAGTAGTAGTAGGAGTGGCAGTTGGAGTAATAGTAGTTGGAGTAGTAGAAGCAGTATTTTTCGTAGCCGTACTAGTAAGTGCAATTTTTATAGTGGTAGTAGTTGTAGTAAAAGTAGGAGTAGCAGCACTAGAAGGAGTAGTGTTAGTTGTAATAGTAGTTATGATCATAGTAGTAGTAGGAATAGTAGCAGCAGCACCAAGAGTTCTAGTTGTAGAAGTTGTTATTGTGTTGTCATGGCAGAAGTATTCGTGGTCATAGCAGTTGTAATATTAGTAGTATTATGACTAGCAATAGTAGCAGCAGTCGCAATAGTAGTTGTAGTAGTAGTAGCTGAAGGAGTAGGAGTAGCAATAGGGGTAGTAGTCAGTGTAGTAGTAGTAGTAGCAGTGGTAGTATTAATAATAATAGTTGTAGTAGTAGTAGGAGCAATAACTGTTGTAGCTGCAACCGTAGTAGTAGTAGCCGTTGTAGTAGCAATAGTATTTGTAGCAATAGTAGTACTACTTGAATGGGTAGAAGTAGTAATAATACAAGTAGTTGTCATAGTAGTACGAGTAGTTGTAGGAGTAGACACTGGAGTAGCAGTAGTAGTAAGAGTTGTAGTAGTAGTAGTAGTATTAGTAGCACTAGAAGTTGTAGGAGTAGTAGAAGTAGTAGGAGAAGGGGTAGCAGTAGTTATTGTAATAATAGTTGCAACAGTAGCAGTTGTAGCAATAGTAGAAACAGCAATAATAGTAGTAGTAATTGGAGTAGTCATTAGAGCAGGTGTAGTCATAGTGGTAGTAGTAGGAGTGGTAGTAGTGGTAGTAGTAGTAGTAGTAGTAGTAGTCATAGTAGTAGTAGTAAGAGGAGTAGTAGTAGTAGCAGTAGTAGTATTAGTACAAGTAGCAAAGGTAGTAGTAGTAGTGTGCTATGAAGTAGTAGTAGTAGTAGTAGTAGTAGTAGTAGTAGCAGTAGTAGAAGTGGTAGTAGCTATAGGAGAATTAATAGTAGTAGTAGTAGGGGTAGTATGAGTAGTTGTAGGAGTAGTAGTAGTAGAAGCAATATTAGTAGTAGTAGTATGGACAGTATTAGTAGTAATCATAGTAGTTGCAGTAGCAGTAGGAGTAGTAGTTGTGGTAGTAGCAGTGGTAGTAGTCGTAGTAGCAGTATTATTAGTAATAGTAGTAGTAGTGGTAGTGGTGGTGGTAGTGGTAGTTGTTATTGTTGTCGTCGTGGTAGTTGTAGTAGTAGTAGTCGTAGTAGTAGTAGTAATAGTAGTAATAGCTGCAGTAGCAGTAGTAGTAATAGTTGTAGTAATAGTCGTAGTGGTAGTGGCTGTAGAAATAGTAGTAATAGCTGAAGCAGCAGCAACAACAGTAGTAGTATTTGTAGCTTTTGTAGTAGTAGTAGTTGTACTAGGAGTTGGAGTAGGAGTAGTAGTATGAGTAGTAGTTATAGGTGTAGGAGTAGTACAAGTAGTCATAGTAGTAGTAGGAGTAGTTGTAGGAGTAGTAGTAAGAGTCGTAGTAGTAGTTGTAATAGTTGTAGGAGTACTAGTAGGAGTAGTAGAAGTAGGAGTAGTAGTAGTCGTAGAGGTAGTTGTAATAGTAGCAGCAGTTATAGTAGTAGCTACAGTAGCTGCTACAGTAGTAGCAAAAATAGTACTAGTAATTATTGTAGTAGAAGAAGTAGCAGTAGTAATAGGAGTAGTTGTAGGAGTAGGAGTAGGAGTAGTTGGAGTAGTAGTAGTACTAGTAGTAGTAGTAGTCGTGGTAGTTTTAATAGCAGTAGCACTAAGTATAGTAGTTGTAGTAGTACTAGTAGCTATGGTAATAGTAGTATTAATAGTAGCACTAGACGTACTAGTAATAGCCGCAGTAGCAGCAGAAGTATTAATAGTAGTATTTGTAGTAGTACGAGGATTGGTAGTTGCTGTGGCTGTAGTAGTTGTAGTAGTAGTAGCAGTAACTGTAGCTGTAGTAGTAGTAGTGGTAGTGGTAGTAGTAGTGGTACTAGTTGTTGGGGTTGTTGTTGTTCTAGTATGAGCTGGTGTGATAGTAGGGATACGAGTAGCAGTAGTCTGAGCAGAGATAGCAGTAGGAGTAGTAGTAGTATTTGTAGACGCAATAGTAGTAGTAGTAGTAGAAGTAATAGTAGTAGTAAAAGTACTAGCAGCGCAGTAGCAGTAGTAGTAGCAGCAGAAGTAGAAGTAGTAGCAATGGTGACCATTTTAGTATCAGTAGTAACAATGGTGACCATTTTAGTATCAGTAGTAGCAGCAGCAGCAGTAGTACTAGCAGTAGAAATAATCATAATAGTAGTGGTAGTTGCAATACTATTAGTAGCTATAGTGTAGTAATAGTTGTAGAATTCGGAATAGGAATATGAGTAGGAGTAGTAGTCGTTGTAGTTGTAGTTGTAGTAGTAGTAGTAATTGTAGTAGTAATAGCAGCAGTAGTAGCAGTAGTGGTGGTAGAAGTAGAGGTAGTAGTAGTAGTTGTAGTAGTAGTAGTGGTAGTGCTAGCAGCAATAGTAGCTGTAGCAGTAGTTGGTGTAATAATAGTAGTAGTAGTAGGAGTAGCAGGAGTAGTAGCGGTAGCGGTTGTTGTAATAGTAGTAGTAGTAGAAGTAGGAGCAGAAGTAGTAGCAGCAACAGCTGTAGTAGTAGTTGTTCTTATTGTTGTTGTTGTTGTTGTTGTTGTGGCCGAAGGACTGGTAGAAGTAGTAGTTGTAGTAATAGTTGTTGTAGTAGTTGTAATAGGAGTGTTAGGAGGACTAGTTGTAGTAGTAGTTGTAGTAGTACAGGTAGAAGTAGTAGTTGTTGTAGTAATAGTAGAAGTGGCAGTAGTAGTAGCAGTGGAAAGAGTAGTAGTAGGAGTAGGAGTAATAGTAGTAGCAGTAGTAGTATTGGTAATAGTAGCAATAGTAGTAGTAGTATTAGTGCTATGAGTAGTAGTAGTAGTATTAGGAGTAGTTGAAGATGTAGGAGAATTAATAGTAGTAGCAGCAGCAGGAGTAGTAGTAGTAGTAGTAGTAGTAGTAGTAGTAGTAGTAGTATTAGGAGTAGTAATAATAATAGTAGTAGTAGTAGTACGAATAATAGTAGTAGTAGTAGAAGCGATATTACTGGTACTTAGTAGCAATAGTATTAGTGGTAATCATAGTAGTAACAGTAGCAGTAGGAGTACTAGTTGTGGTAGTAGTAGTGGTAGTAGGAGTAGTAGTTGTGGTAGTAGTACTGGTAGTATTTGTAGTAGTAGTAGTAGCAGTAGTAGTATTAGTAATAGTAGTAGTCATGGTGGTGGTAGTGGTAGTAGTAATAGTAGTTGTGGTAGTGATAGCAATAGTAGTAGTGGTGGTGGTAGTAGTAGTAGTAGTAGTAATGGTAGTTGTAGTAATAGTAGTAATAGATGGTGAAGTAGCAGGAGTAGTAGTAGTAGTAGTAGCAGTAGTAGTAGTAGTAGTAGTAGTAGTAGTAGTAGTAGTAGTAGTAGTAGTAGTGATAGTAGTAGTAATAGAAGTATGAGTAGGAGTTGGATTAGTAGTAGGAGTAGGGGTAGTAGTAGGAGTGGGAGTAGAACTTGGAGTAGGAATAGTAGTAAGAGTTGTAGTAGCAGTTATACTACTAGGAGTAGTAGTATGAGTAGTAGATGTAGGAGTAGTAGTAGTCATAGTGGTAGTAGTAGCAGCAGTAGCAGCACCTGCAGTAGTATCAAAAACAGTAGTAGTAGTTGTTGTAGTAGCTGTAGTAGTAGTAGTAGGAGTGGTAGTTGTAGTAGTATTGGTAGAAGTATTAGTAGTAGTAGTAGTAGTAGTAGTATGGATCGAAGAAGTAGTAGTTGTAGCAGTCATGGTAGTAGTAGGACTAGTAGCAGTATTAGTCGTAGTAGGTGTACTACTACTAGTAGTAGTAGTTGTCGTTGTTCTAGATGAAGAAGTAATAGTAGTAGTAATCGTAGTAGTAGTTGCAGTAGGAGTAACAACAGCCGCTGGAGTACTAGTAGTAGTTGTTGTTGTTGTTGTAGTAGTGCTATTAGTAGTAGTAGAAGTAGCGATAGCAGTGTTGGTTGTGGTAGTTGTAATACTAGTAGCGCTAGTAGCAGTAGTAGTTGTAGTAGAAGCAGCAGTAGTAGTAGCAGTTGTAGTAGTAGGAGAAGGAGTAGTAGTATGAATAGGTGCAGGAGAAGTAGCAATAGCACAAGTAGTAGTGGTTTTAGTCGAATTAGTAGAAGCAGTAGTAGTAGTGGTAGTAGCAAGAGTAGTTGTAGTTGTTGTTGTTGATGTAGTTGTACTAGTAGCTGCGTTAGTAGTAGTAGTAGTAATAGTATTATTACTACTAGTAGTAGTTGTTGTATTAGCAATAGCAGCAGTAGTAGTCATTGTGGTAGTAGTAGTTATAGTAGTAGTAGGAGTAGCAGTTATAGTAGTAGCAGTAGTAGTTGTTGTTGTAGTAGTAGCAGTAGTACTAGTAGTAGTAGTAATAGTAGTAGCAATAGTAGGAGTAATAGCAATAATAACAGTTGTAGCAGTAGTAGGAGTAGTAGTACCCTTAGAAGTCGCAATAGTAGTGGTAGGTGTTGTACTAGCAATACTAGTAGTAGTAGTAGTAGTCATAGCATCTCTAATAGTAGTGGAAATAGTAGTTATAGTCGTATTTGTTGTAGTAGTAGTAGCTGTTGTTGTTGTTGTATTTGGAGTAGTAGAAGTGTTAGTAGTAGCAGTAGTAGTTTTAGTACCAGCAACCGTAGAAGCAGATGTAGTAGAAGTAGTAATAGTAGAAGTAGCAGTAGTAGTAGTAGTATTGTCAGCAGCAGTAGTAGTAGTAGTCATAGAACTAGAAGTAATAGCAGTAGTAGTAGTGATAGCAGTAGTAGCAATAGTAGCTATAGAAAAAGTAGGAGCAGTAGTAGCAATAGTAGCATTGTTAGTAGCAGTAGAAGAAGTTGTCGTAGTTGTAGCTGTAGTACTAAAAGTTTTAGGAGTAGTAATCATAGTAGCAGTAGTTGTAGTAGTAGTGGTAGCAGTAGTAGTAGTTGTAACAGTGGTGGTAGTAGTTGTTGTAGTAGTAATTGTAGTAGTAGTAGTAGATGTTGTAGTAATTGTACCAAAAGAACTAGTAGGAGAAGTAGTAGTAGTAGTAGTATCTGTAGTTGAAAAAGTAGTAGTAATAGTAGCAGTAGTGGTAGTAGAAGGAGAAGTATTAGTAGTAGCAGTAGCCATAGTAGTGGTCATAGTAGTAGTAGTAGCAAAATTAATAGTAGTCGTCGCAGTAGTAGCAGTTGTAGTAGTAGCAGTAGTAGCAATAATAGCAATACTAGCCGCAGTTGGAGGAGTATTAGTAATAGTAGTAGTTGTTGTAGTCACAGTTGTACCAATAGTAGTAGTAGTATCAGTAGTAGTTGTTTCAGTAGTAGGCGCAGTAGTAACAGCAGCAGTAGTAGTAGTAGTAGCAGTAGTAGTAGTAGTTCTTGTAGTAAGAGTAGTACTAGTAGTTGTAATAGTTATAGTTGTAGTCGCTTTACTAGGAGCAGTTGTAGTAGTAGTAGTAGTAGTAATAGCTGTAGTGATAGTAGTAGCTGTATCAGTAGTAGCAGCAGTAGTAGTAGAAGGAGAAGTAATAATAATAGCAGTTGTAGCCATAGTAGTAGTAGAAGCAGTAGTAATAGCAGTAGTTACTGTAGTGGGAGTAGTAGTAGTAGTTGTTGTTGTAGTAGTAGCTTTAGTAGCAGTAGTATAAGTTGTTATAAAAGTAATACTAGTATTAGAAACAATAGTTACAGTGGTGGACGTAGTAGCTGTAATAGCAGTAATTACAGCAGTAGTACGATTAGTAGTAGTAGTAGTAATAGGAGTAGTACTAGTTGCAATAGCAATCGTAGCCGCTGTAATAGTTGAAGTCGTAGTAGTAGCTATTGTAGCGGCTGTAGCAGTAGTAGTAGAAGTATTAGAAGTAGTAGCTGTGGGAGAAACAGTAGTAGTAGTAGTACTAGTAGTAGTAGTAGTAGTATAGTAGTAGTAGTAGTAGTAGTAGTAGTAGTAGTAGTAGTAGTTGCAGTAGTCGTAGTTCTAGCAGTAGTGATAGTAGTAGCGGCAGCAATTATTGTACTAGTAGTAGTAGTACCAGTGCAGTAGTAATAGTAGCAGTAGCAGCAGTAATAGTAGCAGTTGTAGTAGCGGTAGCAGTAGTCATTGTGCTAGTAGTTGTACTAGTAATAGTAGCAGTAAGAGTAGCACTAGTAGTCGAAAAAGTAGTAGTAGTAGTATTCGTAGTTGTAGTAGCAGTAGTAGTAGCGGAAGTAGTAGTAGTTGCAGTTGTAGTAGTAGTAGTAGTAGTAGTATTAGTATTACTACTAGTACTAGTTTCAATTATAGCAGTAGTCGTAGTATTACTATTAATGGTAGAAGTAGTAGTAGTAGTAGGAAAAGTAGTGCTAGTGGCAGTAACCGTAACAGTAGTACTAGTTGTAATAGAAGTAGCAGAAGTACCGGTAGTAGTATGAGTAGTAGTCGTAGTAGTAGTGGTAGTTGTAGTAGTTGAAGTAGTAGTAGCAATCCTAGTAGTTGCTGCAATTGTGGTAGAAGTAGTAGTGGTATCGGCAACAACAATGGCAGTAGTAGTTTAGTAATAGTAGTAGTTGTAGTAGCAGTAGTAGCAAAAGTGGTAGCAGTACCAGTAGTTGTTGTAGCAATAGTTGTAGTAGTAGTAGTAGTAATAGTAGTTGTAATTATAGCAATAGTAGTAGTAGGAGTAGATGTAGTAGTAGTAGTAGTAATAGTAGTTGCAATCATACCAATAGTAATAGTAGGAGTAGATGTGGTAGTAGTAGTAGTTGAAGTAGTAGTAGTAGGAGTAGCATCACGTGTAGCAACTGAAGTAATAGCAGTAGTAGCAAAAGCAACAGAAGTAGTTATTGTTGTAGGAGTAGCACTAGTAGCCGTACCAGTAATAGTAGTAATAGTAGTTGGAGCACTAGTTGCATTAGTTGTATAATAGTAGCAGTAGTAATAGTAGTAGTAGTTGTCGTAGTAGTCATAATAGGAGTAGCAGCAGCAAGAGTAGTAGTAGTGCAGTACTAGCCGTAGCAGCAGTAGTAGTGGTGGTAGTAGCTATAGTATCAGAAGTAGTAGTTGCAATAGTTGTAATAGTAGTTGTTTCAGTGGTAGTAGTAATAGTAGTAGTTGTTGTAGTAGTTGTATTACTACTAGTAGTAGTAGTAGTAGTAGCAGTAGCAGCAGCAATAGCAGTAGTAGTAGTAGTAGTAGTAGTAGAAGAAGTAAAAGTAGTAGTAGTAATAGTAGTAGTTGTAGAAGTAGTAGTAGTAGTAGTAGTAGTAGTAGTAGTAGTAGTAGTAGTAGTAGTAGTATGAGTTGTAGTAGCAATCGTACTAGTAGTAGTAGTAGTAGTTGTTGTTGTTGTTGTTATAGTAGTAGCAGCATTAGCAGTAGTAGTAGTAGCAGCAGTGGTAGCAGTAATAATAGTAGTAGGAGTAGTCGCAGTAACTATAGTTGAAGTAGCAGGAGAAGTAGCGACAACAGAAGTAGAAGTGTAGTGATGTAGTAGTAGTTTTTGTCGCCGTAGCTGTTATAGTAGTGGCAGCAATGGTTGTTGTAGCGGTAGTTATTGTAGTAGCAGAATAAGTAGTTGTGGTAGTAGCCGTAGCAGCAGTAATAGTAGCAGTAGTAGTAGCAGCAGCAGCAGTAGCAATAGTATTAGTTGTTGTTGTAGCAGCAGTAGTATTTGTCGTAGTAGTAGTTGTAGTAGCAAAATTAATAGTAGCAATAGTAGTAGTAGTAGTAGTAGTAGTAGTAGTAGTAGTAGTAGTAGTAGTAGTGATAATAATAGTAGTAGTTGTTGTAGTAGTAGTAGTAGTAATAGTAATAGTAGTAGTAGTAGTAGTAGTAGCAGTAGCAGTAGTCGTAATAGGGGCAGTAGTAGCAATAATAGTAGCAATAGGAGTAGAGACAGTTGCAGTTACTGTAGAAGTAACAACAATAGTAGTAATAGTAGCAGTAGTTATAGTAGTAGTAGTAGTTGTTGTTGTAGTAGCAGTACTAGTAGCGGAAGTAGTTGTAGTAGGAAACAATTTAGTAGTAGTAGTAGTAGTAGTATTATTAATAGTAGTAGTATTAGTTTGCTTAGTCGTAGTAGCAAGAGTAGTAGTAGAAGTTGCAGCAGCAGCAGTAGTAGTAGTAGTAGTTGTTATTGTTACAATAGTTCCAATAGTAGCGGTAGTAGTATCAATAGTAGCAGCTGCAGCAGTATGAGTAAAAGTAGTAATAGTTAAAGTACTAGTAGCTAAAGTAGTAGTAGTAGTAGTAGTAGTGGTAGTTGTAGTAGTAGTAGGAGGAGTAGTAGCTATAGTAGTTATGGCAAGAGTAGTAGAGGTAGTGGTAGTAGCAGTAGTACTAGTAGTAGTTGTAGTCATAGCAGGCGTTGGCGTAGGAGTAGTAGTACGAGTAGTAGTAGTAGCAGTACTAGTAGCAGAAGTTGAAGTGGTTGGAAAAGAAGTAGTAGTTGCAGTAGTAATAGTAGTAGTTGTTGCAGTAGTATTAGTAGTAGTAGTATTAGTTGGATTAGTAGTAGTAGCAGTAGTAGTAGTTGTTGTTATAGTAATAGTAAGCAATAGTAGCAGTAGTAGTATTAGCAGCAGTTTTAGCAGTAGTAGCGGTTGCAACAGTATGAGTAGAAGTAGTAATAGTTAAAATAATAGCAGTTAAAGT
This sequence comes from Trichopus zeylanicus subsp. travancoricus, assembly GCA_005019695.1. Taxonomy (NCBI): domain Eukaryota; kingdom Viridiplantae; phylum Streptophyta; class Magnoliopsida; order Dioscoreales; family Dioscoreaceae; genus Trichopus; species Trichopus zeylanicus. The sequence goes on from RXID01015441.1 coordinate 76,046, forward strand.
AGTAATAGTAGTAGTAGCAATAGTATAGCAGTCATTGTATTAGAAGTAGTAGTTGCAATAGAAGTAGCAGTCATAGTATTAGCAATAGTATTAGCAGTAGTAGCTATAGCAGCAACAGTAGTAGTAGTAGCAGTCGTAGTGGTAGTAGTAGCAGTGTTAGTGTTAGTAGTAGCAGTAGTAGAAATAGTAGTAGAAGTAGTGTTACTGTGAGTAGTAGTAGCAATTGTATTAGTAGCAGAAGTAGTAGTAGTAGTGTTAGTGTTATTAGTAGCAGCAATTGTAGTAGTAGTAGAAGTAGTGTTAGTGTGAGTAGTAGTGGCAATTGTATTAGTAGCAGAAGTAGTAGTAGTAGTGTTAGTGTTATTAGCAGCAGCAATTGTAGTAGTAGTAGAAGTAGTAGTAGTAGTGGTGGTAGTGGTAGTTGTAGTGTTAGTGTTAGTAATAGTAGTACCCACAATGGGAGTAGTGGTAGCAACAATTGAACTAGTAGTAGAAGAAGAAGTAGTAGTTGTTGTTGTTATTGTTGTAGTAATAGTAGAACTAGTAGTTGAAGTAATAGTGTTAGGAGCTGGAGCAAGAGCAGCAGTAGTAGTAGTAATAGTAATAGTAGACATCGAAGTAGTAGTTGTAATAGGTGTAGTAGTAGTTGGAGTTGGGGCAATAGTAGTAGTAGGAGTTGTAGTAGTAGTAGGAGTCTCCTACTACTACCACTTCTATTACTACTTCTACTCCTCCTACTACTACTTCCACTACTACAACAACAACTACTACTGCTACTACCACAACTACTACAATAACAACTACTACTGCAGCTATTCCTATTGCTACTTCTACTACTATTCCTACGACAACTACTACTATTGCAACTACTATTCCTGCTAAACTAATACTACTATCGCTACTACTACCCATACTACTACAACCACTGCTACAGCTACCACTTATGCTACTAATACTACTTTTCCAACTAGTAATACTACTTCAATTACTACTACTACTGCTGCAACTGCTATTACTACAACTACTACTACTACTGCTACTACTACTAGTAGCACACCTACACCTACTACTACTACAATTACAAAGACTTCTCCTACTAATACTACTACAGCTACTACTGCCCCTTCTACCATTGCGATTACTACTACTAGGATTATTACTACAACTACAACTTCTGCTACTACTACTACTACATCTGCTACGACAACTACAACTACTACTGCTATTACTACTGCTGCTGCTGCTACAACTATTATTACTATGGCTACTGCTACAACTACGACCACCACTACTACTACTACTACGACTACAGCTGCTACTACGACTACTACTAATGTTGTTGTTGCTATTACTGCGACAACTATTGCTTCTACTACTACTACTATTACTACCACTACTATTAATGACGTTGCTGCTACTATTTCTACAACTACTGCTTCTACTACTACTACTGCTACTACTAATGCCACCACCAATGCTGCTGCTGCTACTACTACTGATAATACTACTACTATTGCTATTTTTATTGTTACTACTACCACTACTACTGTTGCTACTACATCTACAACTACTATTTCTACTAGCACTACTGCTACTACTAGTACTGTTGCTACTACTAGTACTGCTGCAACTACTACTACTATAAAAAGTACTATTACTATTACCACTACTGCTGCTGCTGTTGCTGCAGCTACTACCACTTCTACTACTACTACTAATCTAGCTACTGTTGTTGTGCTACTGTTGCTACTATTGCAGTTGCTATTACTGGTACCACAGTTGCATGTGCTACTATTGTTGCTACTACTGCTACTACTCTAGCTACTACTACTACAACTACTGTTGCTGTGCCAATTTTTGCTACTACTACTGCTACTACTACTACAACTTCAACTATTACTACTAGTTCTACTATAGCCTCTGTTACTACATATGCTACTACTACTAATAATAATAATAATATTACTACTACCACTACTATTAATACTACTACTACTACTATTACTACTACTACTACTGCTACTAGTGCTACTATTACTACTACTACAACTTCTTTGGTTGCTACTACTACCACCACTTCTGCAAGTACTTCTGGTTCTACTTCTGCTGCAATTACAACTACTACAACTACAACTACTACGATTACTCCTACTGCTGCTACTACTACTACTAGTACAATAATGATCGCTACTAGGAGGAGTAGAAGTTGTAGGTTTAGTAGTAGAAGCAGTAAAATGAGTAGTAGTAGTAGTAGTAGAAGTAATAATAGTAGTAGTTGTTGTGGTAGACGTAGTAGTAGTAGTAGTAACAGCAGCAGCAGTAGTAATAGTAGAAGGAGTAGTTGTAGTTGTTATAATAGTAGTGTAGTTGTAGTAGCAGTAGTAGTAGCAGTAGTGGAGGTAGTAGTACTAGCATTAGCTGCAGCATTAGTAGCAGCAGCAGCAGTAGTAGTGGTTGTAGTAGTAGCAGTAGTATTAGTCGCCATTGTAGTAGTTGCAATTGTATAGTAGAAGATGTAGCAGTAGTAGTAGCAGTGGTAGCAGTAGAATTAGTTGTAGTAGTAGCAGAAGTAGTTGTAGAAGTAATAGGAGAAGTGGTATTAGTAGTATCAGTAGTCGCAGTAATAGTTGTTGTAGTAGTAGTAGCCCCATTAGTACCAGCAGCAGTAGTTATAGTAGCAAAAGTAGTAGTAGTAGGAGAAGCAATAGTAGTTGTTGTACTAGTGGTAGTAGTAGTTGTAATAGTAATATTATTAATAGTAGTAGTAGTTGTTGTTGTTGTTGTTGTTCTACTAGTAGTAGTGGTGGTAGCAGCAGCAGCAGTAGTAGCAGATGGAGTAGTAGTATGAGAAGTAGTAGTTGTACTAGAAGCAATAATAGTAGCAGCTGTAGTGGTAGTAGTGGTAGTAGTAATAGCAATAGTATCTATAGCAGCAATAGTAGCAGCAGTAGTCGCAGTAGTAGTAGCATTGGTAGTAGTTGATGTAGTAGTAGTAGTTGAAGTAGAAGTAGTAGTAGTTGTAGCATAAGCTGCAGTAGTAGTAGTTGTAGCATAAGCTGCAGTAGTTGTAGTAGTAGCCGTACTAGCAACAATCGCTGTAATAGCAGTAGCAGCAATTGCAGTAGAAGTACAAGCCAAAGTAGTACGAGTAGTACTTGTAGTAGTTGTAGTAGCAATAGTAGTTATAGTAGTAGTATTAGTAGTATTAGAAGTAGTAGCAGTATCAGAAGTAGCAGTAGTAGCAGTTTTAGCACTAATAGTAGTGGTAGTAATAGTAGTTGTTGTTGTAGTAGTAGTAGTAGTAGCAGCAGTCATAATGGTAGGAAAAGTAGCTGCAGGAGTAGCAGCAACAGCCACAGTCGCAGTGGAAGGAGTAATAGTAGTAATAGTAGTACTTGTAGTAGTAGTATTAGTAATAGTAGCAGTAGTACTAGTACTAGTAGTAATAGTAGCAATAGTAACAATAGTAGCAGTAGTAGCAGTAGTGGCGATCATAGGAGTTGTAGTAGTGGTTTTAGTAGTTGTATTTATAGTAGTAGTAGCAATAGTAGTGGCAATAGTAGTAGTGGTAGTACTAGTAGCAGTAGCAATAGTAGGAAAAGTAGTAGTAGAAGTAGAAGTTGTTGTAGTGGTAGTCATGGCAGCCATAGTAGCAGTAGAAGCAGTGGGAGTAGTAGTTGTTGTTGCATTAGTAGTCGCAGCAGTAGTTGCAGAAGTAGCAGTAGTTGTTGTAGTACTAGTCGTATTAGTAGGAGCAGTAGTGGTAGTATTAGTAGTAGTAGCCGTAGTACTAGTAGCCATAGCACAAGTTGCAGTAGTAGTTGTTGTAGTAGTATTAGTTGTAGCAATAATAGTAGTAACAATAGTTGTAGTAGTACGAGTAGTCGTAGAAGTAGAGTAGTTGTGGTAGTATTAGGGGTAGCTGCAGTTGTAGCAGCCGTAGCTCCAGCCAATGTAGTAGTAGTAGTTATAGTCGTAGTAGTAGTAGTAGTAGTTATAGTTGTAGTCGTCGTAGTAGTAGTAGTAGTTATAGTTGTAGTCGTAGTTGTAGTTGTAGTAGTTGTAGTAGTAATAGTAGGAGAAGTAGCAGCAGTAGAAGTAGTAGTAGTAGTTTTAGTAGCCGAGGTAGTAGTAGCAACAGCAGCAGTAGTAGTAGTAATAATATTAGTAGTCATAGTAGTAGTAGTAGTGGTAGTTATAGTAGCAGTAGTAACAGTAGCAACAGCAGCAGCAGCAGTAGTCGTAGCAATTGTAGCAGTAGTAGTAGTTGTTGTTGTAGCAATTGTAGCAGTAGTAATTGTAGTAGCAGAAGTAGTAGTCATAGCAATAGTAGTAGTAGTAGAAGTAGTCGTAGTAGTAGTCGTTGTAGTAGAAGTAATAGTAGTAGCAAAAGTAGTAGTCATAGTAGTAGCTATTGTATTAGAGGTAATGATAGTAGAAGTAGCAGTACCAGCAGCGATAGTAGTAGTAGTAGTTGTTGTTGTTGTTGTCGTAATACAAGTTGTAGCAATAGCAGTAGTGGCAGCTATAGTATTAGTAGGGATAGCAGTAGTAGTAATAATAGAAGTACTAGTAGTTGGAGTAGAAGTAGTAGTAGTAGCAGTAGTAGTAGTAGTAGCAGTAGTAACAGTAGTAGCGGTAGAATCATTAACATTAGTAGCAACAGCATCAGTTTTAGTATTAGCAATAATTGCAGTAGTAGCATTAGTAGTAGTAGGAGCAGTCGAAATAGTAGCCGAAGTAGTAGTGGTAGTATTAGTAGTACTGGTAGTAGTAGTAGTAGTAGTAGTAGTAGTAGTAATAGTATCTATAGTAGTCGTTGTAGTAGTAGCAGTAGTAGTAGTCGTAGAAGCTATAGTAGTAGTAGTAGTAGCAACAACAATAGTAGTAGTAGTAGTCTTAGTAGTTGTACTAGCAGTAGTTGTCGTAGTAGGAGAAGTAGTAGTAGTAGCAGTAGTAGCTATTGTAGTAGTAGTTGTAGTAGCAGGAGTAGAAGTAGTAGTTGTAGAAGTAGTATTAGTAGTGGCAGCAGTAGCAGAAGTAGTAGTAGCAATGGTACCAGTAGGTGCTGTTGAATCAGCAACAACAGTAGTAGTAGCAGTGAAAGTAGTAGAAGTAGCAAAATTGGTAGTAATAATAGTAGTGGTAGCAGAAGTTGCTGTAGTAGTACCAGAAATATTAGTAGGAAGAGAAGTAGTAATAGGAGTAGTAGCAATACTAGTAGTTTAGTAGTAGTAGCAGTAGCAGTAGTTGTTGTAGCAGTAGCAGTAGTAGCAGTTGTAGCAATAGTAGTGGTTGTTTTAGTAGTAGTCGTAGCATCAGTAGTAGTAATAGTAGTAGCAGTAGTGGTAATATTTTTAGTAGTAGTAGTGGAAGTAGGAGTAGTAGTAGTAGCAGTGGTAGTAGTAGTAGTAGTAGCTATTGCAGCAGTAGCAGTAGTTGTAGTTCTAGTAATAGTAGTGGTAGTAGTAGTTGTATTACTAGTCGCGGTAGTAGTTATAGCAGTAGTAGGAGTTGCAGTAGTAGTAGTAATAGTTGTGGTAGTAGCAGTAATAGTAACAAAATTAGTAGTAGTAGCATAATTAGTAGTAGTTGTATTGGTCATAATAGTAGTAGCAGCAGTAGTAGTAGTACTAGCAGCAGCAGTAGTAGTTGTAATCGGAGAAGCAGAAGTTGAAGTAGTAGCTATAGTAGTAGTAGAAGAAGTATTAGCAGTAGCAATAGCAGTAGTAGTGATAGTAGTAGCAGTAGTTGTAGTAGCAAAAGTAGTAGTAGTGGTACTAAAAATCATAGTAGTAGTGGTAGTAGTAGTAGTAGTTGTTATTGTTGTTATAGTAGTAGTAGTAGTAGATATAGTAGTAATAGTAGTAGTAAATGTAGTAGTAGTAGTAGTAGTAGTAATAGTAGTAGTAGTAATAGTAGTAGATGTAGTAGTAGTAGTAGTAATAGTAGTAGTAGATGTAGATGTAATAGTAGTAGTAGTAGAAATAGTGGCTAACGTAGTAGTCATAGTAGTACTAGTAGTAATAGTAGTTGTTGCAATTGTAATGACAATAGAAGTAGTCATAGTAGTAGCAGTAGTAGTAGCAGTAGTAGTAGCAGTGGTAGTAGTAGCAACAGAGGTAGCCACAGTAGAAGTAGAAGTAGTTGTAGTAGCAGTTGCAGCAGGAGTAGTAGTAGTAGTAGTTATAGGAGTAGGAGAAGTAGTAGTATAAGTTGTTATTGTAGTAGTAGTAGTTGTTGTTGTTGTTGTTGTTGTTGTTGTTATTGTTGTTGTGGTAGTTCTAGCAACAACAGCAGTAGTAGTAGTAGTGGTAGTAGTAACAGTGGTAGAAGAAATAGTAGTCGTTGTAGTGGTAGTAGTAGTAGGTGTAGTAGTAGGAGTAGTAGTAGTAGTAGTTATTGTTGTTGTTGTAGTGGTAGTAGTAGTATTAGTAATCCTAGTAGTAGTAGTAGTAGTAATAGCAGAAGTAGTAGTAGTAGTAATAGAAGTAGTAGCAGTAGTAGCAATAGTAGCAGAAGTAGTAGTTGTAGTGGTAGTAATAGTTGTAATTGTAGCGATCGTAGCAGCAGTGGTAGCAGTAGAATTAGTAGCAGAAGTAGTAATAGCAATTGTGATCACCGCAGTATTAGTAGTAGTGGTAGTAGTTGTGGTAGTGGTAGTAGTAGGAGTAGTAGAAGCATTTGTAGCACAAGTAGCAATAGGAGATGTAGTAATAGTTGGAGCTATAGTAGTAGTAGGAGAAGTAGCAGTAGTAATCATAGTAGTAGTAGTTCTAGTAGTAGTAGGAGGAGGAGTATTAGTTGTAGCAGTAGTGGTTGTAGTAGTAGTAGTTGTTGTAGTCGTAGCAGTAGCTGGTGTAGTAGTAGTAGTAATAGTAGCTGTAGGAGTAGGAGTTGTAGTAGTAGTAATAGTAGTTGGAGCAATATTACTAGTTGCAGTTGTTGTAGCAAATAGCAGTAGCATTAGTAGTAGTGCTAGTAGTAGAAGCAGTGGGAGTTGGAGTACTAGTAGCAGTAGCAGCAGTAGTAGTTTTAGTACTAGCAGTAGTAGGAGTAGTAGTTGTTGTTGTAGTAACAATAGTAGTAACATTAGTAGGAGTAGGAGTAGTAGAAGTTACGACAAGAGTAGCAGTAGTAGTAATAGTAGAAGTAGTGGCAGCAGTAGCAGCAGCAGCAGTAGTAGCAGTAGCAGTAGTAGTGATAGTAATTGTAGTTGTAGTAATAGTAGTAGCAGTAGTAGCCATAGTAGCAGTCATAGTAGTGGTAGCTGAAGAAGCTATAGTTGCCAAAATAGGAGTAGTAGTAGAGGTAGTAGTGGTTGTAGGAGTTGTAGTTGTTGCAATAGTAGTAGTAGTAGTAGTAGTAATACTAGTAGCACTAAAAGTAGTAGTTGCAGCAGTAGGTTTAGTAGGAGTAGTAGTACTTGAAGCAATAGTAGTTGGATTAGTTATTGTAGTTGAAGAAGTATTAGTAGTTGTAGCATTAATAGTAATAGCAATGGTAGTATCAGTAGTAGTTGTCACTGTAGTTGTTTTAGTAGTAGTAGTAGTTGTAGAAGTAGTTGTAGTAGTAGTTGCAGTAGTAGTAGTAGCCGTAGTAGGAGTTACATTAATTATTGTAGTATTAGTAGTAGTAGTAGTGGTAGCAGTAGTAGCAGCAGAAGTAGAAGCAGTAGAAGAAGTAGAAGTAGTATCAGTAGCAGTAGTAGTAGTAGCCATATTAGTTGTAGTGGTCGTAGTGTTACTAGCAGTAGTAGTAGTAGCAGCGGTAATAATGGTAGTAGTCCTAGCAGTAGAAGTAACAAAAGTAGTAAAAGGAGAAGTTGTATTTGAAGTAGTAACAGTAGTTGTTGTAGAAGTAGTATTAGCAATAGCGGTAATAGTTGTAGTAGAAGTAGTGGCGATAGCAGTCACAGTAGAAGTAGTTATAGTAGTAGTAGTAGTAACAGTAGTGGTGGAAATAGTAGTAGTAGTTGTTGTTGTTGTAGTTGTAGTAGTAGCAATAATAGCGTAGTAGTTATAGTAGTAGTAGGAGGAGTAATAGTAGTACTAGTAGTAGTAGCAGTAGCAGTTGCAATAGTAGCAAAAGTAGGGGTAATAGTAGTAGTAGTAGTAGAAGCAACTGTTGTAGCTGTAGAAGTAATAGCAGTGGTATTAGTAGTAGAAGTAGTAATGGTAGTAGTAGCAATAACAACAATAGTAGATGCACTAGTAGAAGAAGTGGTTGTAGTAACAGTAGTTGCGATAGAAGTAGTAGAAGTATTAGTAGTTGCAGTAGTTGTAATAGTAGTAGTAGTAGAAATATTAGTTGTAGCAGTAGTAGTAGTTGCAACTGTAGTATTAGTAGGAGTAGTAGCAGTTTTAGCATTAGTATTTTTTGTAGCAATAGTTGTTGTAATCGTAGTAGCAATAGTAGTAGTACTGGTAGTTGTAGTAATAGTAGTAGTAGCAGCAGCAATAACATTAGTAGTAGTAATTGTAGCAGTAGTAGTTGTTGTTGTAGTAGAATTGGTAGTAATTGCAGAAGTAGTAGTAATAGTAGTTGGAGCAATAGTCATAGAAGCAATGGTAGCAGTAGTTGCAGAAGTAGTAGCCATAGTAGTAGTAGTAGTAGTAGTAGTAGTAGTAGCAGAAGTTGTCGTTATAGCACTTGTACTATTAGGGCTAGAACTAATAGTAGCAATAGAACTAATCAGAGCAGTAGTAGTAGCAGTAGTAGCAGTAGCAGCAGTAGTAGCAATAATAGTACTAGCAGTAGTAGTTGCAGTAGTAGTAACAGCAGTAGCAGTATCCGTAGTAATAGAAGTACTTGTAATAGTAGTAGTAATAGCAGTCATAGTAGTAGCGGAAGTAGCAACTGTTGCTGTAGTAGACATAGTAGTAATAGTAGTAGTCGCAGTAGCAGTAGCAGTAGTTGTATTTCTAGCAGAAGTAGAAGCAATAGTAGTAGTAGTACGAGTAGTAGTTGTAGTTGTTATTGCATAAGAAGTAGAAGTAGTTGTAGAAATAGTTATTTTTGTAGTGCTAGTAGTAGCAGTAGTTGTAAAAGTAGTTGTAATAGTAGTAGCAGTAGTTATAGTAGCAGTCGAAGCATTAGTAGAAGTATTAGTAGAAACAGTAGTAGTAGAATAAGCAATATTTGCAGTTGTGGCAGTAGTAACAGTAGTAGCAGTAGTAACAGCAGCAGCAGTAGCAGTCGAAGGAGCCGCAATGTAGTAGCAGTAGTAGTTGTAGTATTAGTTGTAGTAGTAGGAGAAATAGTAGCAGTGTTAGTAGCAACAACAACAGTAGCTGTTGCAGCAGCAACAATGGTAGCAGTGGTATTAGTAGTATTAGTATTATTAGTAGCCGTAGTAGTAGTAGTAGTTGTAGTAGTAGTGGTAGTAGTACAAGTAGCAGTAGTTGCAGCTGCAACAGTAATAGTAGTAGTAGCAAGAGTAGTAGTAGTGGTAGTAGCAGTAGAAGTAGTAGTAGTAGTAGTGAAAGTACGAGAAGTAGTAGTAGGAGTAGTTGTAGTAGAAGTTGTGGCAGTAGTAGGGTAGTAGTAGGAGTTGCAGTAGTAGCAGCAGAAAGAGAAGAAGTAGGAGTTGTTGTATTAGTTGTAACAGCAGCTGCAGTAGTAATAATAGTAGTAGCAGTCGCAGTAGTAGTAGTAGTAGTTGTAGTAGTAGCCGTATTAGTAACAATAGCATCAACATCAGCAACAGCAAAAGTAGTAGTAGAAATAGTAGTATTAGTTATAATATTAGGAGCAGTAGTAGTAGGAGTGCACGTAGCAATAGGAGATGGAATATGAGCAGCAGCAGTCGTAGTAGTTGCAGCAGTAGCAGCAGTAGTGGTAATAGTAGTTGTAGCAGTAGATGTGGCAGCTACTACTGCTCCTACTACCACTACTGTTGTTAGTGCTGCTGCTACTATGCTACTACTACTACTACAGCTACTACTACTACTGCCACTATAACAACTAGTACTACTATTGTTACGACAGCTACTACTGTGCTACTGCAATTGCAACTACTTCCGCTACAATGGCTACTATGGCTGTTACCGCTACCAGTACTGCTGTTGTTAATACAACTACTACCACCACTGCTGCTGCTACTACTGCTACCACTACTATTACGGCTAGTGCTACTACTATTATTCTCCTATTACTAATACGATTGTTACAACAACTTCTATTATTACTGCTACTGCTACTACTACTACTCCTACTCCAACTACTCCTGCCATAACTTTGACAACGACAACTACTACAACTTCTACTACTACTACAACTACTACACTAACTACTACTACTATTATTGGCACAACTACTACTACCACTACTTCTACCACAACAACAACAACAACTACTACTACTCCTCCTTCTACTTCTACTACTCATACTAATACTGCTACTACTACCTTTACTACTACCGCTACTAATTCTACTACAACTACTGCCACTCCTCCTACCACTGCTATTACAACTACCACTGCTACTACTACTACTATTACTACTACTGCTATTCCTACACAAGCCCCTTCTCCTACTACTACTACTTCTATTATTACTACTATTACTATTATTCCTATTGCTACTACTACTACAACTAGTACCACTACTATCACTAGTGCTAGTACTACTACTCCTACAACAAATACTACTTCTACTTCCACTACATCTACTCCTACAACCACTACTACTGCTACTACTACTGCTACTACTACATTTAATACTCCTCCTCGTACTACTATTACTACACTACAACTACGTTTACTAGTACTAGTAATATTACTAGTCCTACAACTATTACAATTTCGATTACTACTAATGCTACTACTACTACAAATCCTACTGCTAGTATTACTACTAATAATAGACCTGTTTCAACTACTAGTACTACTACAACTACTACTACAAATATAACAATTATTACTTCTATTGCTGCTTCTACCACTAGTACCACAACTACCACTACTATTGTCATTGCTACTACTATTGTAGCTGCTGCTGCTGCTACTCGTGATACTACTACTACTACTATTACTACCACTATTGTTACTACTACTACTACTAATACTATGACTACAACCACTACAACTCCTCCTACTACTATTACCACTTGCACTACTCCTACTACTGCGGCTACTAGTTCTACTACTGCTGCTACTGTTGTTTCTGCTACTACTACTACTACTCCTACTATAACTTCTAATGCCATTATTGCTACTACTGCTCCTACTTCTATTTCTACTATAATTACTACTATAACTACTACTCCAACTAACACTCCAACCGCTACTCCAACTACTACTACTACTAGTACTATTGTGACTACTACTACACTGACTGTTACTACTCCCACACCTACACTGACTCCTACTACTGCTACTACTATGATGACAACAACAACAACAACTACTACTACTATTACTTGTACTGCAACAACAACAACTACTACTGTTACTACTACTTTCGCTACAACTACAGCCACCACAACTACTAATACAACAACTACTGCTGCACCTATTACCACAATGACTACTACTAGGAGTATTGCCACTGCTCCTACTACTACTACAACTGCAACTACTACCACTACTACTACTACTACTACTATTACTAATACTACTGCTACTACTACTACTACTACTACTACTACTACTACTATACTACCACTGCTGCTACTGCTATAGCTACTACTATTACTACTATAACTACTACTACTACTACTACTTCCCCTTCTACTACTGCTATTGCTATTACTTCTGCTACTACTAGTACAGTTACTACAACCATTGCTACTACTGTTGCTGCTTAAACTACAACTACTGCTAGTACTACTGCTACTACTTTTAGTATTACTATTAATACTACAACTACTACTACTCTTACTGCTAGTACTACTACTACCTTTAAAGATGTTGCTACTACTAATGCTACTACTGCTGCTACTACTACTTCTGCTATTACTGCTATTGCTATTTCTACTACGCTAGTGTTGCTACTATAACTACTGCTAGAAATACTGCTATTGCCACTAATGCAGCTGTTGTTGCTTCTACCGCAACTACAACTACTATAACTGCTACTGCTACAACTTTTTATACAACTACTACTTTAGCTACTACTGCTGCTACTCCTGATGCTGCTACTGTTGCTGCAAGTACTACTGCTACAAATACTATTGCTAATACTACAACTACTACTGCTGCTGTTGCCCCTACAACTGCTACTTCTACCACAACTACTACTACTGTTACTACTGCTGCTGCTGTTGCTACTCGAACTAATACAACTACTAACGCAATTACTTCTCCTACTACTACTGCAGTTACTACTACAACCACAACAACAACAACTACTACTAGTACTAGCAGTACTACTGGTACTGCTGTTGTGGCTATTGCTGTTGCTGCTATTACTACTACTACTACTAATAATAATAATAATAATACTACGACAACAACTACTACCACTAGTACTACAACTCCTAGAATTACTACTAGTAGTACTACTACTACTACTCTAATAATTTGTACTATTACTACTATTAATACTGGCCCAACTGTTACTGCTACCACTACTACAACTCCTTGCATTATTATTACTAATACTACTACTACCACGACTACTACTAGTACTACTGCAACTACTTCTACGACTACTGCTGCTACTAACACTGCTACTATTACTAATACGACTCCTACTAATACCAGCACCACTACTACTCCTACTAATACTGCTACTACAACTACTTCTCTTACTACTGTTGCTGCTGCTTCGACTACTACGAATGCTAATACTGCTACAACTACTACCACTCATCCTCCTACTACTACTACAACTACCACTTCTTCTTCTACTACTACTATTGCTCCTACTACTACTCCTACACCAACCCCTACACCTACTACTACTCCTACAACTACTACTAATACGACTTCTACTACAACAATAACAATAACTACAACAACTACTATTACCTGCACTACTACTTCTACTCCTAGTCTCATTATTATTATTATTACTACCACTACTACTACTACTTCTACCACTACTACTATTACTGTTGCAACTACTATTACTACTACTACTGGTACGACTACTTCTTTGACAACCATTGCTACTACTACAACTACTACTGCTACTAATACTACTACTACTACTATTACTACTATTATTGTTGCTACCACTATTACTACTATTATTGATACTACTACTACTACTGCGATTAATACCACTACTACTATAACAACAACTTCTACTTCGACTATGACAATTACTACTACTACTACTACTACTACACCGACTACTACTACTACTACACCTACACTGCTGCTACTACTACTACTACTGCTATTGCCGCTACTGATAATACTATTGTAACTAGTACAACAACAACTACTACTACTTCTACTACTGCTATTGCTACTGCTACTAATACCACTGTCATTATTGCTACTACTACTCCTACTACTACTACCACTGCTGCTGCGACGACTACTACTACTACAACAACTACTACTACTACTACTAATGCTGCTGCTACAACAACAAAAACTAGTACTCCAACTAATGCTATAACTACTACTGCGACTATTACTGCTACTACAACTACTCCTCCTCCTCCTCCTCCTACTACTACTACTATTATTGTTCCTACTACTACTCCTCCTCCTACCCCTACTCCTATTACTACTTCTACTACCACTGCTGCTGCTACTACTACTACAACTACTACTCCACCTACTCCTACCTCTGCTCCTTCTACTACTACTGCTACTCTTGCTTTTATTACTACTAAAACTACTATTACTACTACTACTGCTGCTACTGCTACTACTACTACTACTACTACATTTATTACTATTGCTATTACTATTACTTCTACTACCACTACAAATGCAACAACTACTACTATTATTACAAATACTACTCCTACTTCTACTATTACTACTACTACTACTACTACTACTACTATTGCTGTTGTTGCTGCTTCAACAACTACTACAACTACTTCTACTACAAGTAGCATTACTTTTACTACTACTGCTACTACTACTATTACGCCTACTACTACTACTATTACGCCTACTACTACTACTACTACTACTACTACTACTACGGCTTTTGCTACTGCTACTGCTGCTACTACAACTGCTACTTCTATTACTACTACCAGAACTACTGCTACCACTTCTACAACTACTATTACTAGTAGTAGTACTACTACAACAAATACTACTATGACTACCACTACAACTACTCGTATTGCTACTACTACTAATACTAATACTACTATTACTACTACTACTACTGCTGCTGCTAATACACCTAAGACCCCTCCTACTACTACTACTATTACTACACTACTACTACATCTACTACTACTAGTATAATTACTAGTCATACAACTTTTACTATTACTACTACTACTACTACTAATCTTATTGCTGCTGCTACTACTACTACTACTACTACTACTACTACTACTACTACTACTAATATTACTGCTACTAAAGCTACTACTACTACTACTATAACAACTACTGCTTCTGTTGTTGCTGCTAATAATAGTTCTAGTAGTTCCATTATAGCTACTACTGCTACTACTATTATTGCTTCTACTACTACTACTACTCCTCCTGCTGCTACAACTATGGCTACCACGACTTCAACAACAACAACAACTTCTACTACTACGACTACGGCAACTAGAACATCTACTACTACTATTACCACTACCACTACTGCTCCTACTACTACTACTAATTCTGCTACTGCTACCACTTCTGCTTCTACTACTACAACTCCTCCTCCTACTATGACTTCTACTACTACTATTTCCATTGCTACTCCAACTACAACTCCAGGTACTACTGCAACTACTACTACGTTGACTACTACTACTCCTACTCCAACACTTGCTCCTCCTACTACTACTATTCCTACAACTACTACTAAAACCACTACAACAGCAACTGTTGCTATTGTTACTACTATAACTGCTACTACTACTACGAGTAGTACTACTAATACTACTATTGCTCCTACTATTACTACTACTGCTGCTGTTGCTGCCGCTACGATTGTTGCTACTTTTGATACTACTAGTATAGATGCTACAACCACTGCTACTATTGCTACTACTTCTACTCCAAGTACTAACAGTACTACTGCTACTCCTTCTGGTACTAGTACTTCTGCTACTAATACTACTATTACTACAACTACTACATCTACTACTACTGCTACTTCTATTATTACAACTATTGGTACTACTACTGCTGCTGAGACTGCTGCAACTACAACTATTGCTAATACTACTACTCCTACTACAAATACTACAACAACTACCACTACAACAATAACAACAACAATAACTACTACTACTACTACACTTAATACTCCTCCTATTACCACTACTATTACAACACTACTACTACATCTACTACTACTAGTACTATTACTACTCCTCCAACTATTACTATTACTACTACTACAATAACAACAACAACAACAACTACTACTACTACTACTACAACTACTACAACTACTGCTATTGTAGGTCTTGCTACTACTACAACAATTGCTACTACTACCACATCTACTGCTGCAGCTGTTGCTAAGGCTACTCCTACTACTACTATTACTAGTACTACTGCTCTTACTATAAATACTACTACTGCCACTATGACTACTACTTCGGCTACTACTACTGCTATTACTGCTGCTACTACTACTACTACTATTACAACTACACTAAATACGACTACTCCTAGTACTACTCCTTCTCAAACTCCTGCTCCTACTACTACTACTAGTACTCCTACAACAACAACAGCAACAACAACAACTACAATTACAACTGCTTGTACTTGTCCTACTACTTTTACTATTACTAATACTATGACTACTGCTACTACTACAACTCCTACGATAACTACTAATACTACTACTACGACTACTACTTTTACTTCAACTAATACTACTATTAGTACTGTTGCTGCTACTGCTACTATAGCGACTACTTCTCCAACTGCTACTACTAGCACTACTGCTGCTACAACAACAACTACTACTAGTAGGACAGTTAATGCAAGTACTGCTCCTAGTACTCATGCTACTACTATGGCTATTACTGGTGGTGGTGCTGTTACTACTACTACTACGACTACTACTACTGCTAATACTGCTAGTACTGCTGCGGCAACGACTACTACTAATACTACTACTACTACTACTACTATCATCGGTACCACTACTACTGCAGCAACAACTACTAATACTCATACTACTACAACTACTACTAGTACTACTACTACTGCTTCTACCACTACTACTACTACTAGCAATACTACTACTATTGTTGTTGTTGCTACTAGTACTACAACTCCTATTACTTCTCCTACTACTACTACTGTCGCTACTGCTGCTACTTCTACTACTGCAACTACTACTACCACTATTACTATTACTACTACTACTACTATTACTACTTTTACTACTAGTATTACCACTCCACCTTGTACTACTACTACTACTATGACTACTACTACTACAAGAAGAAGAAGAAGAAATATTTCTACTACTACTAGTAATACTACTACAATTGCAGTTGCTTCTTATACAACAGCTACTACTACTACTAGTACGATTAGTACCACTATTACTACTGCTACTGCTTATACTACAATAACTACTAGGACTACTTCTATAACTTCTGCTACTTCTAACATTGCCCCTACTACTTCTACTACTACTAATACTACTGCTGCTTCTACTACTATTATTACTACCACAAGGACAACTGTTGTTGTTGCTGCTACAACTACTACAACTCTTATACTACCATCTACTACTACTGTTGCTGCTACTACTGCAACTACTACTCCTCATGCAACTACTACTACTACTAGTACT
The DNA here is from genome assembly GCA_005019695.1 of Trichopus zeylanicus subsp. travancoricus. Taxonomy (NCBI): domain Eukaryota; kingdom Viridiplantae; phylum Streptophyta; class Magnoliopsida; order Dioscoreales; family Dioscoreaceae; genus Trichopus; species Trichopus zeylanicus. Next base: position 92,960 of record RXID01015441.1, read on the forward strand.
ACTTCTGCTGCTGTTGCTACTGCAACTACTACTACTACAACTACTACTAGTACTACGACAACAACAGCAATAATTACTACTACTACTACTACTGCTACTACTACAATTACTACTACTACAACAACTACTACTACTACTATTACTACTACTACTACTACTTCTACTACTACTACTACTACCACCACCACCACTACTAGTACGACTGCTATTCTTAGTACTCCTATTACAACTACTACTATTACTACTATAACTACTACTACTCCTACAACTACTACTATTACAACAACTACTGTTGCTATTATTACTACTACTACTGCTCCTACTACGACAACTACTGCTACAACTCCAACTAATATAACAACTACTACTGCTACTTTGCTGCTATTGCTACAACTATAACTACTACAAAAACAACAACAACTACAGCTACTGCTACTACAATAAGAACAACTACTACTACTAGTATATTACTACTGTGGCTATTGCTGTAGCTCCTACTCCTACTAATACTACCAGTACTACTACCACTCTTAATACTACTACTACTACTTCTTCTACTACTACTACTACTACTGCTGCTACTACTATTACTAATACTACTACTTCTTCTACTACTACTACTACTATGACCACTTTTACAACAACTATTGCCACTGCAACTATTCATGCTACCACTACTAAACTACTAATACTACAACTACTACTACTGCTACTACTACTTCTGCTTCTACTGCTACAACAACTACCACAACTACATCTACACTACTACTACTACTATTACTACACCACTATCACAAGTACTACAATTAGTACTAATTCTACTCCTACAACTACTACTATTACTGCTACCAATACTTCTACAACAAATACTACTATCAATAAAACTACACCTTCTGCTACCACAACTACTCCTACTACAACTACTACTACAGCTACTGCTACAACTTCTACGACTACCACCACTACTACTACTAGTACAACAACTACTAATACTACTACTACTACAATTACCACAACAATAGCTACTACTACCGCAACTACTACTATTCATCCTACTACTACTACTACTGTGACTACTATTAATACTACCACTACTGCTAGTACTACTCCTAATCCAACTCCTACTCCTACTACTCTTCCTACTACTACTTCGGCCACTACTACTACTACAACTTCCACTACTACTACCACTACTGCTGCTGCTGCTGCTTCTGCTGCTACTATTGTTGCTGTTGCAACAGCGATTATAGCTACTCCTACTACTTCTGTTGCTATAGCATCAGCTAGTACTACTCTTCATAGTGCTTCTACTACTTCTACTAGTACTACTACTGCGACTACTTCTACTACTACTACTACTACTACTATGACTACAACTACTACTACTTCTGCTACTAATACTATTATTTCAGCTACTAATATAACTGCTGCTACTACCACACTACTAGTTCAACTACTACTACTAGTACTACTACGACTCAAACCACTACAACTATTACTACTACTAGTCCTACTTTTGCTACAACTACTCGAACTGCTGCTGCTACTACTACTACTACTACAACAGCAACTACTATTACCTCTGCTACTACTTCTATTACTACTACTGCAACCACTATTACTACTACTATTACTACAACGTTTGCTACTACTACTACTACAAGTAGTATTACAGCTGAAACTAATACTACTACAACTACTACTTTTGCTACTACTGCTACTACTAATACTACAACAACTGCTACCACTATGACCACTATTTTTGCCACTACTTATGCTACTACTACTGCTACAACTACAACTAAAACTACTTCAGCTACTACTTTAGCTACTACTAATGGTACTACTACAACTACTACCACTACTAGTTCTACTACTACTACGCATATTACAATTACTACTACCACTGCTTCTACTGAAACTATTACTACTACTACCACTACTACTATTGGTAGTACTACTACGACGACTACTGCTATTACTTCTGCTGCTGCTTTTGCTAGTACTGCTACTACTAATACCACTACTACTACTACAACTATTACAACTGCTAATATTACTACTACAGCTACTACTCCTACTATTACTATTACCACTACCGCTACTTCTACTACTCCTACTACTACTGCTACTAATACTACTATTGCTGCTACTACTCTTGCTTCAACAACTAATACCCATACTACTTCTGCTGCTACTACGGCTGCTGCTACTACTATGGCAACTATAACTACTACTGCTAGTACTAGTGCTACTACTGCTACTGCTACTACTTCTACTACTACTACTACGGCCACAACTGCCAATACAACAACAACAACAACAACAACTACTAGTACCACAACAACTACTACTATAACTATTACTACTACAACAACTACTACTACTACTGCTATAGTTGTTGCTACAACTACTATTTCTACACTGCTACAATAACTACTACTACTACTTCTACATCTACTACTGCTACTACTAATACTGCTGCTGCTACAACTCCTGCTACTACTTATACTGCTGCTGCTACAACTCTTGCAACTACTACTGTTGCTCCACCTACTATTGCTCGAACAACAGCTGCTACTACTACTACTCCTAATATTTCTACTAACACTACTATGATAACTACTACTACTATTACTAGAACTACTATTACTAATGCAACTACGACTACTACTACTACTAAAACTATTAGAACAACTAATGCAAGTACAACTACTACTGCTACTACTACTATTGATGCTTCTACTACTATTACTACTACTACTAGTACTACTACTACTTGTATTACTATTGAAACTAATACTACTACTGCAAGTACTACTGCTACTACTAGTGCTACTAATACTAAAAGTACTTCTGCTACTAATTCAGCTGCTAATAACGGTACAACTACAACAATAACCACTACTACTTCTTGTGCTACTACTCCTATTATAGCTACTACGACCACCAACACAACAACTATTATTGCTATTGCGGCTACTGGTTCTACTACTGCAACTACCACCACTACTACCACTACTATAACGACTTCTGCTATTACTTATGCTACTAACTACTGGTACTAATACTACTACTACTACTACAACTACTACAACAACAACTACTACCATTTCAACTACTGCTATTGCTAATGCTACTACTACTACTGCTAGTAATACTTTCGCTTCTATTACTACTAATACTGCTATTGTTGTTGTTGTGGCTAAAACTACTACTACTGCTACTACTACTGCTCCTTCTCCTGCTGCTACTTAGCTACAACTACGACTACAACTACCCCAACTCCTACTACTATTATTACTACAACTACTAGTACTACGGCTACTACTACTACAACTACTAATGCCGCTGCTTCTACTACTATTAGAACTACTAATGCTACCACTTCTACTACCACTACTAACACTACTACTATTGTTGCCACTACTACTACTACTACTATTTATGCTACTACTTCTACTACTAATATTTCTGCTGGTACTACTACAGCAACTACTACCACTACTCTAGCAACTACTATTACTGCTACTATTACTACTACTCCTGCTGCTGCTACTACTACCACTAGTACTACTGTTACTACTGCTTCTACTACTGCTAAAACTACAACACCTACAACAACCACAACTCCTACTACTACTGCTGCCTCTACTGCTACTTCTACTACTATAACTACTATTGGTACCGCTACTTGAACTAATACTTATACTCCAACTAATACTACAACTACTACTGTTCCTAGTACTCCTACTACTACTGCTACTACCACTACTACTACTACTACTACTATTGGTACTACTACTGCTGTTGTTGCTGCTACTCCTTCCTCAATAACCTCTGCTCAAACTACTATTGCTACAACTACTACTACTTCTAGTACTATGGCAACTGCTACTACTACTACTGCTACTTGTGCTACTACTGCTACTAATAGTGCTGCTACTATTGCAACTTTAATATTACTACTACTACTACTACGGCTACTACTGCTAATACTACTACTACTGCTGCTGCTGCTACTACTACTACTACTACTACTGCTGTAGCTGTTGTTATTGCTGCTGCTACAATATCTTCTAGTACTACTGCTACTATTATTATTACTACTACTGCTACTTCTACTGCTACATTTACTACAACTACTTCTGCTACTACTACTGCCACTCCTCCTACAACTACAGCTACTTCAACTACTACTAATTCTACTACCAATTCTGCAACTAATATTGCTACTACTACAACTACTACAACTTTTGCTACCACAACTACTACAATTGCTGCTACTACTTTCGCTACAACTACTATAACTTGTGGTACTACTATAACTACTGCAACTACAACTGCTACTACTACTGCCACTACCACTACTACTTCTTCTAATATTACTTATGGTACCAATTCTGCTAGTACTACTACTAGTACTACTCCAACAACAACAACAACTACCACTACCAATACTATAGCTATCGCTACTACCACTAATACTACAACAACTACTATCACAGCTACTAATACTAATTCTACTACTACAACTACTACTGCTACTACTACTACAACTATTACTACTACTACTACTACCACTACATTTACTACTGTTACTACTACGACTGCGACTACTAGTACTTATACAATAATAATAACTATACAACAACAACTACTATTACTAATACTATTGCTACTAATACAGCTACTACTACTCCTACTGCTTCTGCTACCACTTCTGCTACTGCTATTGCTACTACTGCTGCTGCTGCTACTACTGCTACTACAACAACAACAATAATAACTACTACTACTACTACTACTTCTGCTACTACTATTGGTATGACTACAATAATTGGTAGTACTACTACCACTATTATTATTATTATTATTACTACTGCTACTACAACTACTACAACTACCACTACTACTTCTACTATTATTACTACTACTACCACTACTACTTCTGCTAGTACAATTACTACTACTACTACTGCTACTACTACTACTACTACTACTACTACTCCTACTACTACTTTGCTACTACTTCTGCTATTAGTACTGCAACTACCATGACTACTACAACTGTTATTATCACTACCATTACTACTACTACTACAGCTACTACTACTTCTACAATTAAACTACCATAATTACTATGACTGCTATTATAACTACTACTACTGCTGCTCCTACTAACTGCTGCTACTACTACTACTACTACAAGTACTATTACTACTCCTACAACTAGTACTACTAGTATTGCTACTTCTACTACAACTACTACAACTACTAATACTACTACTAATGCTACTAATGCTACTAGTGCTACTACTACTACCACTACCACTACTACTACTACCGCTACCACTATTATCGCCACATTACTATCTCTACTACAACTACTACTATAACTACTTCGACTACTGCTATCACTACTAATACTACTGCTCTCGCAACTACTTCTACTACTACTACTACTACTTTGGCTACTACTTTTTTTCCTTCTGCTAGTTTTGCTACTACTATTGCAACTACTACAACTACTATAACTATTATTACTACCACTACTACTGTTACTACTGCTACTACTACTTCTACTACTGCTTCAACTACTATTGAAACTACTTATACTATTACTACAACTATTGAAACTACTACAAATACTACAACTACTACTATTACTACTACTACTACTATTATTGCTACTAGTACTACTACTAATGCGACTATGACTACTGTTACTACTATCACTGCTATTGCTACTACAACAACTGCTAGTACTGCCGCTACTATTATTATTGCTGCTCCTACTACTGCTACTGCTACTTCTACTACTCCTACTACTACAACTATTCCTATTATTATTGCTACTACTACTATCACTACTATAGCTACTATCGCTACTATTATTACTACTACTATACTACTAATATAATAACAGCTTTTGCCACTACTCCAACTACTACTAGTAGTAGTAGTAGTAAAAGTAGCAGTAGTAGTAATAGTACTAGTAATAGCAGTAGCAATAGCAACAGCAGCAATAGTAGTAGTTAGTAGTAGTAGTGGAAATAGCCGTTGTAGTAGAAATAGCAATAGTAGCAGAAGCTGTAATAGAAGAAGTAGTAGCAATAGTACTATTAGTAGTAGTAGCAGCAGCAGTAGTAGTAGCAGCAATAGTAGTAGCAGTTGTAGTAGTGGCAGCAGCATCAGTAGTAGCACTAGTAGCAGTAGTTGAAGTACTTACAATAGTAGTAATAGTAGTAGTAGTAGTAACAGTAACAGTAGTAGTAGCAGCAGTAGTAGTAGTACCGACAGTAGTAGTGATAGTAATAGTAGTTGTAGCAATTATACTAGTAGCAATAGTAATAGTAGTAGTGGTGGTAGTAGTAGTAATAGTGGCAGTAGTAGCAGTAGTAGTACTAGTGCTGCTCTACTACTACTACCCCTAATACTACTACAACTACTACTCGTACTATGACTACTACTACCCCTACTACTACTACAACTACTACTCGTACTACAATTGCTATTGCTACTGCTGCTGCTACTAATACTACTACTCCTGCTCCCACTATTGCTAATACTAATACTAATACTGCCACTACTAATATTACTACTACTACTACTGCCACTACTACTACTCCTCCTACTACTAATAATACTACAACTACTAAAACAACTGCTACTAATTTCATAAATAGTACAATTGCTACTACTACTACTCCTTCTACTATTGCTACTATGACTACTAATACTACTTGTACACCAACAACAAGTACTACTACTCCTGCTCCTACTTTGACTACTACTATACCTACTAGCACTACTACTACTTGTACTAGTGTTGCTACAACTACTACAACAACTACAACTATTACTACTACTCCTACTGCTACAACTAATCCAACTGCAACAAGAGCTACCACTACTGCAACTATTACTACTTCTACTACTACTGATACTAGTTCTACTATTGCAACTGCTACTACAACAACTACACCTCATTGTACTCTTGCTGCTACTACTACTACACCTGTTCCTACCATTGCTACCACAACTCTAGCTACTAGTCCTACTCCTTCTACTACTGCTCCAACTACTACTCCTCTTACTACTGCTACTACTATTATGACTACTACTCTACTCATACTACTCCCATTACTACTACTACAACTACTCCTACTACTACTCCAGCTCCTATTACTAATACAACTCAAACTACTATTCCTACTACTACTCCTACTCCTATAACTACTCCTACTACTACACCTACTCCTACTCCAACCACTACTACTACTACTACTACCTATACTATTACTACTACTACTCCTCCTACTCCTACTCCTATTTCTATTACTACAACAACAACAACTATAACTACTATTACTACTACTACTAGTACTTCTACAACTCCTAATACTACAACTTCTTCTACTACTGCTACTACTTCTGGTACTATTACTACTGCTACTACAACTACTATTGCTGCTACTACTATTGTTGCTACTGTTGCTACTACTCCTACCGTTACAACTACTACTACTATTGCAACTGCTACTACTACCATTACTATTACTTCTACTGCTACTACTATAACAACTTCAACTACTACTACAACAACAACAACAACTACTACTACTACTACTACACTACTACTTCTGCAACATCTTCTCGTACTTGTACTGCTACCACTATTACTACCTCTGCTATCACTACTGCTTCTACACTAATACTACTACTACTACTAACACTGCAACAGCTGCTACTACTACACTACTATTACTACTACTAATACTACTATTGTTGCTGTTACTACTACTACTACAACTTCTAGTACTATTTTGGCTACTACATCAACTACTACTACTAGTACTAATACTACTTGTACTAGTACAAACACTACTACTACTACCCCTACAACAACAATAACTACTGCTACTTCAACTACTACTACTATGACAACTACTACAACAACAACAACTTCTACTACTACTACATCTACAACTACTACTGCTCCAACCCCTACTTTTACAACTGCAACAACAACTACTTCTCCTACAACTTCTGCTTCTGCTACCACTACAATTACAACTCTACTTTTACTACCACTACTACTACAACAAATACTACTACTACTACTACTACTACTATTACTATTACTACTGCTATTGCTACGTCTTCTACTACTACTACTACTGCTAATACTACAACTACTACTACTACAACAACAACTACTACAACTATTACTACTACTACTATTACTATTCCTACTACTATTGTTAGTGCCGCTACTCCTACCGCTACTATTACTACTACTACAACTTCTACTACTTCAACTACTAATACTACTACTTCTATTACTACTACAACTACTACCATTACTAGTATTGCTACTACTCCAACTACTTCTACTACAACTATTGCAACTACTACTACTGCTACTCCTACTATTGCTAGTACTGCTACTACTGCTACTAGTACTGCTTATAATACTGCTACTCCTACTCCAACGCCAACTCTTATGCCTACTACTACAACAATAACAACTATTGCTACTACTACTACAACAATTACTACTAACTCCTAATACTCCTACTTCTACTACTACTACAATAACTAGTACTACTACTACTACTATTTTTACCACTACAACAATAATAACTGCTACTACCACTACTTTGACTCTTTTAGCTACTACTACTCCTACTACTATTACTAGTACTACTACTACTGCTACCACTTCTACTATAACTGCTACTATCAATACCACTACTAGTAGTACTACTACAACAACTACTACTGCTAGTACTACCAATCAAACTACTACAACTACTAGTACTACTAGTACTACTACTTCTACTTCTACAAGTCTGACTCCTACTCCTTCTGCTTCTACTGCTACAACTACTACTGTTGCTACTATCACTACTGCAACTACTACTATGCACTGCTATAATTAATCCTAATACTCTTATTACTACAACTATTACTACTACTACTACTACTACTTCAACAACTACTACTACTTGTAACACACCTACCACCACTACTACTACTATTACTACCAATACAACTACAACTACTACAACTACAACTACTACTTCTATTACTGCTACAATTACTACAACAACTACTATTGCTATTACTACTACAACCCCTACTACTCAAATTATTACTAAACTTCTACTACTATTACCACTACCACTACAACTAGTACTACTACTACTACTACTCTTACTGCTATTACTCCAACTACTACAACTACTACAACTTCTACTACTTCTACTCCTTCAACTACTACTACTGCTACATTACAACTAGTACTACTAGTGCCAAAACTACTACTACTGATACTACAATTGCTGCTCCGACTATTATTATTGTTGCTGCTACCACTTCTTCTACTACTGCTACTACTACTCCTGTTGTTGCTGTTATGGGTACTACTACTACAACTAATACTACTACTTCTATTAGTACTACTAGTACTACTACTATGACTACTACTATTACTAGTTCTACTACTACTGCTGCTGCTGCAGCTACTGCTGGTTCTACTACCACTACTACTACTACTACTACTACTACTATTACCACAACTACAACTACCGCTTCAAATACTTGTACTTGTACTACTATTAGTACTGCAGCTACTTGTAATACTACTACCGCTATTCAGACTACTCTACTCCAACAATAATAACGACTACTACGACTACTACTACTACTACTTCTACCACTACTACTGCAGCTACAACAACTACTACTACTACTATTACCACTTCTACTACAACTTCTGCTACTACTTCTACTACTACTCCTATGCCTATTGCTACTACTCCTGCTACAACTGCTACTGCTCAAACTACTACTACTTCAACTATAACTGCTACTACTATAACTCCTATGGCTTCTACTACTACTATGCCTGCTGCTACCACTACAACAACTACAAGTACTCTTACTAGTACCACTACTCCTACTGCAACAACTATTACACCTATTGCTAGTACTACTACTGCTGGTGCTACTACTACTGCTGTAACTACTACTATTGCGATTACTACTATTGCTGCACCTACTGCTCTTACTATTATTATTAATACTACAAGTACTTCAACTACCACAACTCGTACTACTATTAATACTTTTACTGTTGCTACTACTACTGTTATTACTACTACCCTTGCTGCTACAACTCTTGCTATTGCCATTTCTCCTACTACTACTACTACTGCTACTACTACTACTACTCCAACTACAACAATAACAACTACTACTCCTACTACTACTACAAGTACAACTACTACTACAAGTGCTGCTACTCCTACTGCTACTACTACTACTACTACTATTGCAACGACTATTACAACCTTTACCACTTCGACTTCTAATACTACTACTAATACTACTACTTCTATTACTACTACAACAACTACTACTACTAGTACTACTACTACTCAAACTACTACTACTACAACTACTACTACTACTAATATTGCTATTATTACTACTACTACTGCGCTACTACTTCTTCGACTACTACTGCTACTACTACTACAATTGCTACTATTACTACTACTACTACTACTTCTGCTTGTACTTTTGCTACTACTACTACAACCAATACTACTTCTACTACTACTACTACAACTACTTCTACTACTGCTTCTACTACTGTGACTATTGCTACAACTACCACTAGTACTACTTATACTATTGCCACTCCTACCCGAGCTCTAATTCCTACTCCTACTACTACAACTAATACTACAACTGCTGCTGCTACAATTGCTACTAACTCCTAATACTCCTACTTCTACTACTATTGCTATTTCAACTACAATGACAATAACAACAACAACTACTACAACTTATACTACTGTGCCAACTACTACTCCAACTACTATCACTAATACTACTACTACCGCTACAACTTCTACTACAACTAGCCGTACCAATACTAATACTACTAGTACTATAACAACAACAACTACTACTAGCACTACCAGTCCAACTACTACAAGAACAACTATTACTACTACTACTACTAGTGTGACTATTACTACTATACTACTACTTCTGCTATTGGTACTCTAACTCCAGCTTCTACTCATACTCCTTCTAATTCTACTACTACAACTACTAATGTCACTACAGTTGCTTCTACTAATCCTAATACTCCTACTACAACAACTACTAATACTACTACTACTTCTGCTACAACAACTACTCCTGACACTCCAACTACAACTACTATTACTACCACTACTACTACAACTACTACAACAAATGCTACCACTGCTATTACTACTACTACTACAACTACTACTGCTACTACTACAATAATAACTACTACTACTACTACTACAACTACTACTACTACTACTCTTACTACTTCTACTCCTACTACTACTACTACTACTATTTTGACTACTTCTACTACTACTACTACTGCTACTCTACAACTATTACCACTAATACTACAACTACTAATTCTACTACTACTATTGTTGCTACTACTATAGTTATTGCTGCTACTACTACTTCTACTCCTACTACTACTACTACAACTACTGCTACTATTGTTGTTGCTATGGCAGTAGTAGTAGTAGAAGAAGTAGTAGCAGCCGTAGTTGTAGTATCTATTGAAGTAGTAGTTGTAGCAGTAGTAGGAGAAGTAGTAGTAGCAAGAGTAGTTGTAGCAGTAGTAGGAGACGTTTTAGTAGTTATAGTAGTAGCAGTAGTGGTAGTAGTAGTAGTAATAGTAATAATAGCAATCATAGTAGTAGTAGTAGTAGGGGAAGTTTTAGTAGTTGTAGCAGCAGCAGCAACACTAGTAGTAGTAGTAGTAGTAGTAGTAGTAGTAATAGTAGTAGTAGCAGTCGTAGTAGTAGTAGTAGTAGTAGTAGTAGTAGTAGTAATAGTAGTCATAGTAGTAGTAGTATTAGCAGTAATAGGAGTAGTAGTAGTTGTTGTAGTAGTTGTACCGGTAGTAGTAGTTGCAGTAGTAGAAGTAGTAATCAGACTAGTAGTCGTATTGGTAGTAGTTGTAGTAGTAGTTATTTTTTTTGTAATAGGAGTATTATTAGTAGTAGTAGTAGTAGTAGGAGCAGTAGTTGCAGCAGTGGTAGTAGTAGTAGTTGTAGTAGTAGTTGTAGTAGTAGTAGTAGTAGTAATAGTAGTAATAGTAAGTAGTAGTAGTAGTAGTAGTAGTAGTAGTAGTAGTAGTAGTAGTAGTAGTAGTAGTAAAGTAGTAGTAGTAGTAGTAATAATAGAACTAGTAGTAGTATTTATAGTAGAAGGAGTAGGAGTTGGTGTATGAGTTGTAGTAGTTGAATGAGTAGGAGTTGGTGCAGGAGTAGTAGTAGTTGTTGTAGTGGTACCATTAGTTGTAATTTTGGTAGTAGTAGTAGGCATAGTAGTTATTGCATTTGTTGTTATAGCAGCAGTCGCAGTAGTTGTAGTAGTAGCAGTATTTGTAGTCATTGTAGTAGAAGTTGTAGTATTAATAGCAATTGTAGTAGTAGTAGTAGTAATAGTAGTAGTAGTAGTAGTAGTACTAGTAGTAGTAGTAATAGTAGTAGTAGTAGTAGTAGTAGTAGTAGTAGTTGCAGCAGTCGTAGCAGTAGCAGTAGTTATTATTGTAGTAGGTGGCAGAGTAGTTGTAGTAGTAGTAGTGACAGTCGTAGTGGTAATTGTTATTATAGTAGTAGAAGTAGTAGCAGCTACTACAGTAGTAGTAGTAGTAGTAGTAGTAGTAGTAGTAGTAGTAGTAGTAGTAGTAGTATTAGTGGCAGTGGTGGAAGTAGAAGTAGTAGCAGTGGTAGCAGTAGTAGTGGTAGTAATAGTAGTAGCAATAGTAGTAGCAGCAGTAGTAGTAGAAGTAGTAGTAGCAGTAGTAGTAGTAGTAGTAGTGGCAGAAGTTTTTGTTGTACTTGCTGCAGTAGTAGTAGCTATGGGAGTAGTAGTAGTAGTAGTTGTTGTTCTTTTAGCAATAGTAGTAGTAGTAGACGGAGTAGAAGAAGTATTAGTTGCAGTAGAAGCAGTTGTAGCAGCAGTAGTAGTGTTAGTAACAGTAGTAGTAGTCGTAGCAATTGTAATAGTTGTGATAGCATGAGGAGGAGTGGTAGCTGTAGTAGTTATTGTTGGAACAATAGTAGCAGTAGTATTCGTCATGGTAGTAGTAGTAGTAGTTGTTGTAGTTGTAGAAGAAGTAGCTATAGTAGTAGTAGGAGTAGGAGTAGTTGTAGTAGTAGTAGGAGTAGTAGTAGTAGTAGTAGTAGTAGTAGAAGTAGCAAAAGTAATAGTAGAGGTAGTTGTAGTAGTTGTAGTTGTTGTTGTGGTTGAAGAAGTAGTAGTAGCAATAGTAGTAGTTGGAGGAGGAGGAGGAGAAGTTTTATTAGTTGTACTATTAGGTGTTGTAGAATTATTTGCAATAATAGTAGTTGTTGTAGTAGTTGTAGTAGTAGTAGTAGGAGGAGGACGAGGAGTAGTAGTACTAGTAGTAGTAGCAGTAGCAGTAGCAGTAGGAATAGTAGTAGTAGTAGCGATAGTAGTTGGAGCAGCAATATCAATAGTAATAGTAGTAGTGGGAGTAGCAGTAGCAATATTAGTAGAAGTAGTAGTAGTAGTAGTAGTAGTAGGAGAAGAAGTATTAGTCGCAGTAGTTACAGCAGTAGCTGCAGCAATAGTAGCGACATTTATAGTAGTTGTAATAATAGTAGTTATAGTCGGTGTAATAGTAGTAGTAGTAGTACTAATGGTAGGAGCAGCAGTAGTAGCTGTAGTAATTGTTTTAGTAGATGTAGCAGTAGTTGTAGCAGCAGTAGTAGTAGTAGGATTAGTTGTGGTAGCCGTAGTAGTATTAGTAGTAGTTGTTGTAATAGTAGTAGTAGTAGCAGTAGTAGCAGAAGTAGTAGCAGTAGAGGTAGAGGTAATAGTAGAAGTTGCAGTAGTCATTGTAGCAGGCGAAGTAATATGAGTAGTAGTAGTAGCAATAGACTTTGTGGTAGCAAAAGTAGTTGTGGTAGTAGTAGTAGTAGTATTAGTAGTAGTACTTGTAGTAGTAGCATAATAATAGTAGTAGTAGTTGTAGTAGAGGTAGAAGCAGAAGTAGTAGTTGCTGTAATTGCAGTAGTAGTAGTAGCAGTAGTGGTAGTAGTGGTAGTAGTTATTGCAATAGTAGTAGCAGTAGTGGCAATAGTAGTAGAACTAGCAGTAGCAGTAGTAGAAGTAGTAGTAGTAGTGGTAGTAGCAACACTAGTGACAGCAACAATAGCGGTAGTAGTTAGTAGTAGTTGGGGTAGTAGCAGAAGTAGTAGCAGTAGTAGGAGTAGCAGAAGTAGTAGCTGTAGAAATAGTAGTAGTAGACATAGCCGTAGTAGTATTAGTAGTAGCGGTAGTAGTAGTAATAATAGTAGTAGTAACATTTGTGGTAGTATTAGCAGCAGCAGTAGTAGTAACCATACTTGTAGTAGTAGTAGCAGTTGTAATTGTAGTAGCAGTAGCAGTCATAGTAGCAGTAGTAGCTATAGTAGTTGCAGTAGTTGTATAACTTACAACAGCACTCGTAGTCATGGCAGTAGTCGCAACAACAGTCATAGCAGTCGCAAAAGCAATAATAGAAGTAGCATTAGTTATAGTAGCAGTAGAAGTAGTATCATTAGTGGTAGCAGTAGTAGTAGTACTGCTACGACTGTTATTGCAACTACTACTACGGCTACAAGTGTTGCTGCTACTTCTACTACTACTACAAGTACTATTCTGCTACTACTCTTATTACTACTACTACTACTTTTACTACTACTACTACAACTTCTACTACTACGCGGCTACTAGTACTACTACTACAATACTACTACTGATGTTGCTACTCCTGCTGCTGCTAGTATTGCTACTACTACTGCTACTGCTACTGCTACTACTACTACTACTGCTGCCGCTACTACTATAACAACTACTATAACAATTGCTACGACTGCTGCTAATACTACTGCTACTATTTCTGCTATTACTCCAACTGCTACTACTACTGCTACAACTTTTGCTACAACAACAATTACTACTAAATATACGACTACTACTGGTACTACTCCTACTGCTACTACTACTACTACTACAACTACTACTGCGACTACTACTGCTACTACAATTGCTACTATTACTATTACTGCTACTGTTACTGCAACAACTACTATTGCTGCTCCTGCTGTTACAACTATTTCTACTACTGCTACTAGCACTATAGCTGCTACTTCTATTTGTACTCCTACTACTCCTACTACTGCTACTACCACTACTACCACCATAGCTCCCATTACTACCCGTATTCCTACACTAACTCTTATTACAACTACCAACTCTACCACCACCACCACCACCACCACGACTACTACTACTACTACTATTACTTGTACTGCTACTACTACAAGTACTACTATAACTACTTCTACTACTGCGATTAGTACTACTACTACAACCACATCAATGACAACTACTGCTACTACTACTACTACTACTAGCACTACTACTGCTTCAACTACTAGTACTACTGCTACTTTAACTACTAGTATTACTACTACTTCTACTACTACTATTACAACAACAACAAATGCTACTGTTGTTGCGGCGGCTACACCAAATACTACTGCTACTACTCCTACTTCTATTACTACTACTACTACTACTACTACTACTACTACTACTATAACTACTGTTAGTACTTCTACAACTACTACCTGTACTTTAACTACTACCACTACTACTACTACTACTTCTACTACTACTACTAATACTACTACGACTAATACTACTAATGTAACTACTACTGCAACAACTACATCTTATGTTACTACTACAACTACTGCTACTACTACTAATGTTACTACTACTAGTACTACTAGCACTACACCTATTACTACAAACACAACTACTACAGCAACTACTAATACTCATACTACTATTACAACTACTGCTTCTACTACTATTACTACTACTACTACAACTATTATCGCTACTACTCCTATTATTGCGATTACTATTGCTTATACCACTACTACTGCAACTACCATAACTGGTACTACTTCTACTGCTATTACTACTAATGCTGCTGCTACTTCTATTGCAACTCTTGCTACTACTACTGCTATGCCTACTACTACTATTACTACTACTGCTGCTCCTACTACTACCCCAACTCCTATACCTACCCCTATTACTATTACAACAACAACTACAACTACTAATACTACTACTACTATTTATACTACTGAGACTACAACTACTATTACATCTACACCTACTACTACTACTACTCTTCCTCTTGCTATTAGTGCTACTACTACTGTTGTTGTCGTTGCTGCTACTACTACTACTACCACTTCTATTACTAAGACTACAACTAATACTACTACTACTACACCCCCTCCTCCTACTACTATTCCGAGTACTGCTACTACTACTACTACGACTAGTTCTTCTGCTACAACTACTACTCATACACCGGCTCCTACTCCTTAAACTACACCTACTATTACTTCTGCTGTGAGAATTACTACTACTCCAATTACTGCTAGTAATACTACTACTATTAGTATTATTACTACTATTACTACTACTTCCACAACTGCTACTAATTCTACTACAACTACTATTGCTACAACTACTTCAACTATTACTACTACTACAACAACTACTTTTGCTACTACTGCTACCGCTTCTACCGCTACAACTACTAATACTCCTAGAACTACTACTATAACTACTGCTACTACTATGACAACTACTTTTGCAGTAAATACTATAATTCCTATGACTACTACTATTGCTACGACTACAACTACTACAGCTACTATTACCGCTACTACCCCAACTACTACTACTACCACTACTCCTGCTACTACTACTACTGGGACTAATACTAATAGTACTACTACTAGTCCTGCTACTACTACTCCAACTACAACTCCTACTCCTGCTACTACTACTACTACTATTACCACTACAACTGCTATTACTACAGCAACTACTACCATTACTACCATTACTACATCTACAACTACTACAGCTACTACCACTACTGCTCCTACTACTTCTACTACTATTGCTACTACTACATCTGTGACAAAATACTACTAGTACTACTATTACTTCTCCTACTACTACTCCAACTCCAACTCCTACTCCTACTACTATACCAAAAACCACTACTTCTACTACTGCTAATATGACTTCTGCTGCAACTACTACTTCTACAACAACAACAACAATTTCTACTACTAGTAGTACTGCTACTACAACAACAGCTACTACTACTGTAGCTACTCCTACGACTACAAGTAGTACTCCTACTACTGCTACTACTACTAGTACTCCTACTACAGCTACGACCACTACTATTACTACAGCTACTGCTACTGCTACTGCGCCTACTGCGCCTACCACTCCTACTACTCCAACTGCTACTGTCATGGCCACTCCTACTACTACTGTTACTACTAATACTACTTTTATTACCACTCGCACTACAGCTCCTACGACTACTACTACTACTATTGGTCCTACTACTACTACTCCTCCTACTCCTCTTACAGGTACTGCTACTCCTCTTACTTGTACTACAACTACTAAAACTCATACTGCCACTTCTACTCCAACTCCTATTCTACCACTCCTCCGACAACTACAACTGCTACAACTACTACAACTACTGCTACTCCTACTACTACTGCTATTACTTCTACTACTGCTACCACAACTACTTCTACTGCCACTACTATTACTACTGTCAGAACTATTACCACCACTACTCCTATTGCTGCTGCTGCTACTACAAATATTTATCATACTACTACCACTACTACTACTAATTCTATTACTAGTACAACTGCTACAACTCCTACTCCAATTGCTAATGCTACTACTACTGCTACTACTACCAATACTACGACTACTCCATTTACTACTATTACTACTCCTACTCTTACTACAACTACAAATACTACTGCAATTAATACTACTACTGCTACAACAACAACTACTAATACTACCACTACAACATTAACTACTACTACTACTACTCCTACTTCTGCTCCAGCCACTACTACTACTACTCCTACTATTGCTACAACTACTAATACTATAACTTCTACTCATACTAAAGCTAGTACTACTACTACTACTAGTGCTACTACAGCTACTACTACTACTACTCCCCCTTCAACTCCTACTCCTACTTCTACACCTAGGTCTACTACTACTACTATTTCTATTAATACTAGTAATACTACTACTGCTACTACTATTACAACTACTACTGCTACTACTACTACTACAACTACAACAACTATTATTAGTACTGTTGCTACTACTACTATTACTACTACTTCTACAATTGCTATTCCTACTATGACAACTACTACATCTGCTATTACTACTACTACTACTACTACTACTACAACAACAACAACAACAACAACAACAACTGCAACAACAACAACAACAACAACTACTACTACTACTACTACTACTACAACACAACTAATACTTGTACGACTACTTCTACTACTACTACTACTAATACTACTACAATGACTACAAATACCACGACGACTACTACTACTACTACTGCTACAATAGTGACAACCACTATTACTACTACTGCAAATACTACGACTGCTATTGCTTCAACAACTTCTACTACTGCTACCTCTACAGCTACTACTACTGCAACTACTTCTACTAGTAAAACAACTACTACTACTCGTACTACTATTGCAACTACTATTACTACTATTACTAGTACTACTACTACTAGTAATTCTACTACAACAACTACTACTACTACAACTCCAACTACAAGTACTTCTACTCTTACTATTACTATTACTCCTACTACTACAACTTCTACTAATACTTCTACTACAACTATAACTACAATCACTACTTCTACTATTACTACTACTAATACTACTACTACTACTACTACTACTACTACTACTATCGCTTCTACTATTACCGCTGCTACTATTACTACTACTAATGCTACCACTAGTACTACTACTACTACCACTACTACTACTATTGCTACTACTGCTTCTACTACTATTACCACTAGTACTACTACCACTACAGCTACTACTCCTACTATTGTGATTACTACAGCTACTACTACTACTACTGCTACTACAACTACTGCTCCTCCCACTATTGACACTACTTCTACTGCTATTACTACTACTCTTGCTTCTACTTCCATTGCTACTTCTACTACTCCCCCTAATACTACTACACCGACTTCTACTACTACCGGTACTACCACTCCTACTTCTACCACTACTCCTACACCTAGTCTTATTACAACTACTACAAAAACAACAACTAATATTTGTGTTACGACTACTGTAACTACCATTAGAATTACTTCCACTACTACTACTACTAGTAGAACAGCTACAACTACTGCTACAGCTGCAACTACTACTACTACTTCAACAACATCTACTACTCATGCTGCTACAGCTGCAACTCCTAGTACTACAACTACTACAACAACTATTACTAAAACAACAACAACTACTACTACTACTACTACTACGACTACTCCCACTACTACCACTACTATTACTATTAGTACTACGACTACTCCCACTACTATACCACTACTACTACTGCGACTACTACTACTAGTACTACCACTACTTCTACTACTCATACTCCAACCCGACTCCTAAAACTAAACCTTCAATTACTTTTGCTACGAGAATTACTACTACTCTATTACTGCTACAACTATTACTACCACTACTATTATTGCTACTACTACTACTTCTGCTACTACCACTGCAGCTACTACTACTACAACTATTACTACTACTAATCTAGGTACTACTACTACTGCTACTACTGCTACCTATACTACCTCAACTACTACTACTGCTCCTACTACTACAACTATTAATACCACTATTGCTACTACTACTATGACTACTACATTTACTACAGGTATAACTACTACACCTACTACAACTACTACTATTACTGCGATTACCACTACTGCGACTAAAACTACTAGTACTACTACTACTTCTACTACTACTACCCCCACTCCAACTCCTACTCCATCTACTATTCCAAATACTACCACTTCTAATACTGGTTCTATGACATCTGCTGCTACTACTACTACCACTGCTACAACTTCAACAACTGCCACTACTGCTACTACTAATGCCGCTACTTTTGCTGCGGCTACTACTACTACTACTAGTACTCCTACTAGAACTTTTACCATTATGGTTACTACTGCTACAGCTGCTGTTGTAGCTACTGTGCCTAATATTCCTACCACCACAACTACTGCTATCACGACCACTCCTCCTCCTACTACAATTGCCATTACTACTACTCCTATTACCACTCGTCCTCGTACTCCTACGACTACTACTACTACTATTCCTCCTCCACTTCTCATCGTACTACTACAACTCAAACTCCTGCTATAGCAAAATACTACTACTCCTACTAGTACTAGTACTACTTCTACGACAGCTGCTATTAATACTACTACTAGTACTACTACTACTACTACTCATACTCCAACCCCTACTCCTAAAACTACACCTTCTATTACTTCTACTCTAAGAATTACTACTACTCTCTTACTGCTAATACTACTACTACAATGACTATTACTGCCACTACTACTACTTATTCTACTACTACTACTTCTGCTACTACCACTGTCGCTCCTACTACTGCAACTATTACTACTACTACTACAACTACTCTTGCTACTACTACTACTGCTACCGCTACTACCTCAACTACTACTACAATTCCCACTACTCCAGCTATAATACTACTACTGCTACTACTACTACTACTACTACGACTGCTACATTAGTAATAGGTAAAACTACAATAGCTACTACTACTACTACTACTACTCGTACAACTACTACTAACACTACTACGACTACTACTACTAACATTACTGTGACTAATACTACTAGTACTACTACTACTTCTACTACTCCTACTCCAACTCCAACTCCTACTCCTTCTACTATTCCAAATACTACTACTTCTAATACTACTTCTATGACTTCTGCTGCTACTACTACTATGACTACTACAACTTCAACAACTACTACTACTGC
Source organism: Trichopus zeylanicus subsp. travancoricus (assembly GCA_005019695.1). Classification (NCBI taxonomy): domain Eukaryota; kingdom Viridiplantae; phylum Streptophyta; class Magnoliopsida; order Dioscoreales; family Dioscoreaceae; genus Trichopus; species Trichopus zeylanicus. The sequence continues at coordinate 114,109 of RXID01015441.1, forward strand.
TACTACTACTGTTACAGCTGCTGCTGTGGCTACTACTACTACTACTAGAACTCCTATTAGAACTAATACCATTATGGTTACTACTACTACTGTGGCTGCTGTTGTAGCTACTGCGCCTAATAGTCCTACTACCCCAACTACTGCTATTATGACCAGTCCTACTACTACTACAATTGCTATTACTACTACTATTACCACTTGTACTCCAACTCCTACGACTACTACTACTGCTATTCCCCCTCCACCTCTCATCGTACTACTACAACTCTAGATCCTGCTACATCAAAATACTGCTACTCCTACTAGTGCTACTACTACTACTGCTACTTCTACTACTCACACTCCAACTTCTACAACTAAAACTACACCTTCTATTACTTCTACTATGAGAATTACTACTAATCTATTACTGCTACTACTACTACTAGCACTAGTATTATAGCTACTACTACTACCTCTTCTACTACTACTACTTCTGCTACTACCACTGCCGCCGCTGCTACTACAACTATTATTACTACTACTACTACTACTTCTGCTACTACCACTGTCGCCGCTGCTACTACAACTATTATTACTACTACTACTACTACTCCTGCTTCTACTACTACTATAGCAACTGCTACCGCTACTACCTCAACTACTACTACTATTTCTACCACTACAACTATTAATACTACTACAGCTACTACTGCTACTACTACTACGACTACTACATTTACTACAGGTATAACTACAATAGCTACTACTACTACTACTTCTCGTAAAACTACTACTAACACTACTACGACTACTGCTATTACCATTAATGTGACTAATACTACTAATACTACTACTGCTTCTACTACTACTACTACTCCCACTCCAACTCCTACTCCTTCTACGATTCCAGATACTACTACTTCTAATACTGCTTCTATGACTTCTGCTACTACTACTACCGCCACTACTACACCTTCAATAACTACTACAACTACTACTGCTGCTGCTGCTGCTGCGGCTACTACTACTACTACTAGTACTCCGACTAGAACTAATACCATTATGGTTGCTTCTACTACTGCTACTGCTGCTGCTGTAGCTACTACAGCCTAATATTCCTACTACCCCAACTACTGCTATTACGACAACTCCTACTACTACTATAATTGCTATTACTACTACTCCTACTACCACTCATACTCTTACTCCTACGATTATTACTACTACTGCTATTCCTCCTCCAACTCTCATCATACTACTACCACTACAACTCCTGCTACAGCAACATATAGCTACTCCTACTTGTACTACTACTATAACTGCTACTGCAGCTACTACAACTACTACCACTTTTATTACTACTACTACTACTACTTTTGCTGCCATCACTGCCGCTACTACTACTAAAACTATTATCATTACTACTACTGCTGCTGCTACTACTGCTACCGCTACTACCTCGACTACTACTACTCCTCCTACAACTACAACTATTAATACTAATACTGCTGCAACTACTACTACTACTACGACTACTACATTTACTATGGGTATAACTACTATAGCTACTACTACAACTAACTACTCGTACTACTACTACGATACTACTACGACTAACTCTGCTACAAAGGAGATCACCATTACTGTGACAATACGACTAAGTACTCACTACTACGACTAATGAACTACTGCTTCAACTACTACTAGTCCCACTTCAGCTCCTACTCCTTCTACTATTCGAAATACTGCTACATCTAATACTGCTTTTACGACTTTTGCTGCTACTACTACCTCCACTACTACAACTACAACAACTACAATTACTGCTACTGCTGCTGCTGTGGCTACTACTACTGCTACTAGTACTCCTACTAGAACTAATACCATAATGGGTACTACTGCTACTACATCGAATATTCTTACTACCCCAACTACTGCTATTACAACCACTCCTACTACTACTACAATTGCAATTACTACTACTCCTATTACCACTCGTACTCCTACACCCAAGACTACAACTACTACTATTCCTCCTCCACCTTTGATCGTACTACTACTACTCCAACTACTGCTATAGCAAAATACTGCTACTCCTTCTAGTACTACTGCTACTACAGCTACTGCTGTTATTACTACTACTACTCTTACTACTCTACATCTACTACTCATACTCCAACTCCTACTCCTAAAACTACACCTTCTATTACTTCTGCTATGAGAATTAGTACTACTCTATTACTGCTACTGCTACTACTACTACTTCTTTTGTTACTATTACTTCTACTACTACCACTACCGGTACTACTACTACAACTATTACCGCCACTACTACTACTACTCTTGCTACTACTACTACTGCTACTACTTCTACCACTACTACCTCAACTACTACTACTACTACTGCTACTACTACTACTACTACTACTACAACTACTACTACTACTATTACTACTACATTTACTACGGGTATAACTACTACAGCTACTATTACTACTACTACTCGTACTACTACTACTAATACTACTAAGACAACTTCTACTACCACTACTACGGCTAATACTACTAGTACTACTACTACTCCTACTCCAACTCCCACTCCTTCTACTATTCCAAATACTACTATTTCTAATATTGCTTCTATGACTTCTGCTGCTACTCCTGCTACCACCACTACAACTTCAACAACTACAACTACTCTACTACTACTACTGTTGCTGCCGCTGCGGCTACTACTACTACTACTAGTACTCCTACTAGAACTAATACCATTATGGTTACTACAGCTGCTGCTGCAGCAACTGCGGCTAATATTCCTACTACCACTACTACTGCTATTATGAACACTCCAACTACTACAACAACTGCTATTACTACTACTCCTATTACCACTAGTACTCCTACTCCTACGACTATTACTACTACTATTCCACCTCCACCTCTCATCGTACTACTACTACTCCAACTCCAGTTATAGTAAAATACAGCTACTCCTACTAGTACTACCACTACTACTGCTACTGCAGCTACTACTACTAGTACTAGTACTTCTGTACTTCTACTACTCATACTCCAACTCCTACTCCTAAAACTACACCTTCTATTACTTCTGCTATGAGAATTACTACTACCACCACTACTATTACTAGTAATACTACTACTTCTTCTACTACTACAACTATTACTACTACTACTACTACTACTCCTGCTACTACTACAACCACTACTACTGCTACCGCTACTGCCTCAACTACTACTACTACTCCTACTACTACAACTATTAATACTACTACTGCTACTACTACTACTACTACTTCTACTACGACTACTACATTTACTACGAGTATATCTACTACAGCTACTACTACTACTACTACTACTAGTACTACTAGTACTACTACTACTACTACTACTACGACTATTGCAACTACCATTACTGCGACTAATACTACTAGTACTACTACTACTACTTCTACTACTACTACTCTTACTCAAACTCCTACTCCTACAATTGCAAGTACTATTATATCTAATATTGCTTCTATGACTTCTGCTGCTACTACTACTACCGCTACTAGAACTTCAACAACAACTACTACTGCCACTACTACTGCTTCTGCTCCTGCTATGGCTACTACTTCTACCACTAGTACTCCTACTAGAACTAATAACATTATGGTTACTACTACTGCTGCTGCTGCTGCTATAGCTACTAAGCCAAATATTCCTACTACGCCAACTACTGCTATTACGACCACTCCTACTGCTACTACAATTGCTATTACTACTACTCCTATTACCACTCGTACTCCTACTCCTACGACTACTACTACTACTATTCCTCCCCCACCTCTCATTGTAATACTACTACTCCAACTCCTGCTATTGCAAAATACTGTTACTCCTACTAACTACTACTACTACTACTACTCCTCCTACTCCAGCTACTACTACTACTACTACTACTGCTGCTACCGCTACTACCTCAACTACTACTACTACTCCTACTACTACAACTATTAATACTATTGCTCCTACTAATACTACTACTACTACTACTACTACTACGACTACTATATTTATTACGGGTATAACTACTACAACTACTACGACTACTACTACTCGTACTACAACTACTACTAATACTACTACGACTACTGCTACTACCACTACTTCGACTAATACTACTAGTACTATTACTGGTTCTACTACTACTACTCCCACTCCAACTCCTACTCCTTTTACAATTCGAAATACTACTACTTCTAATGCTGCTTCTACAACTTCTGTTGCTACTACTACTACCACTACTACAACTTCAACAACAACTACTACTGATACTACTGCTGCTGCTGCTACTGCGGCTACTACTACTACTACTAATACTCCTACTAGAACTAATTCGATTACGGTTACCACTGCTACTACTATTGCTGCTGTTGCTACTACGTGTAATATTCCAACTACCCCAACTACTGCTAGTAGACCGCTCCTACTACTACTACAATTGCTATTACTACTACTTTTATTACCACTCGTACTCCTACTCCAACGACTACTACTACTACTATTCCTCCTCCACGTCTCATCGTGCTTCTACTACTCCAACTCCTGCTGCAGAAAATTACTGGCACTCCTACTTGTACTACTACTACTACTACTACTCGTACTGCCACTCCTACTCCAACTCCAACTCCTACCACTCCTTCGACAATGACAACCACTATTATTGCTACTACAAGTACTATTACTACTGTTAATACTATTACCACTACTACTTCTATTGCTACTACTACTACTACTACCACAACTATTACTATTGCTACTGCTACTACTATGCTACTTCTATAACTAGTACAACTGCTACTACTACTACCACTGCTCCAATTACTATTATTCCTACTCCTACTCTTACTATTATTACTAATACTACTACTTCAACAACTACAACTACTACCACTACTACTCCTACACTTGCCCTTGCCAAGACTACTACTACTCCTACTCCAACTCATACACCTACTACTACTACTGCTGCTCCTACTCCTACTACTCCTACTACTACTACTTCTACTCTTCTATCTACTACTACTACTCCTACTACCATTACTACTACTACAATAACTACTGCTAAAACTTTTACAGCTACTACTCCTACTACTAATGTTGCTGCAATTGCTGCAACTCCTACAACTACTTCAACTACAACTAATACCTTTAGTTCTTCTTCTTCTACTACTACTACTACTATACTAATACGACTTCTACGTCAACAGCAATAACTACTACCACTACTACTACTCCTACTCCAACTCCTACACCTACTACTACTACTACTGCTCCTACTCCTACTCCAACTACTACTACTTCTACTCTTCTATCCACTACTACTACTCCAACTTCCATTACTACTTCTGCGACAACTACTGCTAAAACTTTTACTACTACTACTCCTACTACTAATGTTGCTGCAACTCCTACTACTACTACAACTACTTCAACTACTACTCATACCTTTAGTACTTCTACTACTACTATTACTACTACTACTACTACTACTACTACTTCTACTACTAATACTACTACTACTACTTTTGCTACTAATAATACTAATTCTACTTCTACTACTACTACTACTACTACTACGACTATTACTACCACTACAACAATTACAACTACCGCAACAACAACTACTACTACAACAATAACTACTACTACAACTACTACTCCTACAGCTACTGCTAGTCCTCCACCTCCTACTACTAACACTACTACTAAAACTACAACTACTACACATACTACTACTGCTTCTACTACAACTGCTACTGATGCTGCAACTGCTACTACTACTTCTACTAATACTAGTACTACTCGTGCTACTACTGCTGCTATGACTACTACAACTACTACAACAACAACAAGAACAACTACTACAGCTACTATAACTACTACAACTACTGCAACTACTACTACTACTACTACCTGCTACTTCTTCTGTAATAACAAAAATAACTACTACTACAACTGATACTACTACTATTACTACTACTACTACTACTACTGGTACCTCTACTACTACTACTAGTGGGACTACTATTACACTACTAATACAAAAACTTCTACTACTACTACTCCTACCTCACAACAACTACTATTACTACTACCCATACTCCAGCTACTAGTATAGCTACCACTACTGCTACTACAACTTCGACTACTACTACTCCTACTACTACTCAACTACTACTGCTACTTCTACTTCCATTACAACCACTACTACTGCTAGTACTACTACTACTACAACAACTACTACTACTACTGCAACTACTACTCCTACTATAATGAATACTGCTAGTATTACTACTTCAACAACTACTATTATAATAACTACTACTAGTCCTATCACTACTACTGCTGCTGCTGTTCCTACTACTACTGCTACTGCTACTACTGTTGCTACTGCTGCTGCTACTTTTGCTACTACTGCCGCTACTACTACCACTACTACTACTAAAACTTCTACTACATCAGCTACAACCACTGCTACTACTTCTACTACTGCTCCTCCTCCTCCTACTACAACTACGCGTCTGCTTCTACTACTACTTCTACTACTATAGCTGCTGCAACAACTACTACTACTGTAGCAGTTGCTACTACTACTACTACTGCTCCGACTACTACTACCATGGCTACTGTTACTACTATTTGTACAACTACTATAGCTACAACTACTATTACTACAGCTGCTACTACTACCCCTACTAGCACTATTACTACAGTTGGCACTTCTACTACAACGGTTGCTACTGCTGCTACTACTACTATAGTTGTTGTTGTTGCTACTGCTACTACTGCTAGTACTACTACTAACCCTACAACAACTACTATTATTACAATTGCCATTTCTACTATGACTTTTACTACTCCTCATACTACTACAATTACTACTACTTCTACTGCTACTTCTGCTGCTACTACTACTTCTCCTACTATTGCTACTACTGCAACTACACTGCTACTAATTTTGCTACTACAACTACTAGTGCTACTGCTACTACTTCTGATACTACTACTACTACTACTACTACTACTACTACTACTACTACTCTATTCCTTTCATTTCAATTACTACTACTATAACTACAAGTACAAATGCTACTACAACTACTGCTACATATATTACAATTACAACTACTGCTGCTACTATAGCCACTACCACTACTACTGCTACTACGACTATGACTTGTACTTCTACTTCTGTTGCTCCTGCGGCTGTCGCTTAAGCTAATACTATAATTACTACTACAACTAATACTACTACTACATCTAATTCCTCAACTGCAACTTCAACTACTACTACTACTCCTACTACAATGACTTCTCTTCCTACTACTACTTATACTACTACTACTACTACAATAGGTTTTTTGACTATTACTATAGCTATAACTACTAATGTTACAACAACAACTACTACTACTATGACTACTACTACAACTCCTGCAAGTACCCCTACTACTAGTACTGCTGCTATAACTATAGCTACTCCGACTAATACTTCTACAACTACTACTACAATGACCTTTTCTACTACTACTGCGACTACTACTACTACTACTATTACCACTATACTACTACTGCTGCTACTGCTGCTGCTACTACTACTATGAGTAATACTCCTACTACAACTTCCACTACTACTTCTGTACTACAAATATTCCTACGACTGCTACTACTACTACTGATAATACTACATTGACCATTACTACCATTACTACTACAACTACTAATCCTGCTGCTACTATTACTACTAGTACTACTATTACAACAACAACAACTACTACTACTCCTACTACTACTACTACTACTATGACTTCTACTACCGATAGTGCGACTTCTTCTAAAACAACAACTACTACTATCACTACTCCTCCTACTACTACTTCTAGTACTTCTACTCCAAGGACTATTTGTACTCCTACACGAATTCCAGCTACTACTACTAATCCAACAACTATTCCTTCTCCCACACGTATTCCCATGACTACGCCAACTACTACCACCACCACTACTACAACAACAACAACAACTACTACTACTACTACTGCTGCTACAACTACTTCTAGTTCTAGTACTACTACGACTGCTACTCATAGTAGTACTACCACTACTACTTGCTTTGACTACTTCTACTACTTCTACTATTGTGACTACTACTATTGCGACTATTACCACTACTAATACTACTACTACTCCTCCTATTGCTAATACTATTACTATTATTACAACAACTGCTGTTGCTGCTGCCACTACAACTACTACTGCTATTGCTCCTACAGGTACTAATACGGCTACTACAGCTACTACTATTACTACTACTGCGATTGCTACTATGACTACTACTACTGCTGTTGCTAGCACTACTACTAATACTACAAGAACTAGTACTACCACTGCTGTTGTTGTTGTTGCTGCTACCGATCATAATACTATTACATTCTACTACTATTACTACCACTACTACAACTGCAACTACAACTATGACTACTTCTGCTATTACTACTACTACTACTACTGCCCCTACTTCTGCTACAACTATTATTGCTTCTACTATTGCCACCACTACTACTACCAAAACTAATACTATTGATATAATAACAACAACAACTACTACTACCACTACAACAACTGCTACAATAGCCACACATAGTACTACTACGACTACTACTGCATCACTGGATATTGCTACTACTGCTTCAACTATTGTTTGAACTGCTACTGCTACTATTGCAACCAGTCTAGCTACTGCTGCTACTACTAGTTCTATTGCTACTACTCTTCCTACTACTACTGCTACAACTACTACTTGTACTACTACAGCTACTACTACTACTAATACTACTACTACTACTACTACTTCTAGTGCTACTATTGCTGCTAACACTACTACGACTTCTCCTACTACTACTACTGCTGCTACCACTAGTACAACAATTGTTATTATTATTGCGACTACTGTTACTACAACTACTACTACTACAACTTCTGCTACTACTACTACTTCTACCAGTACTACTCCAACAACTAATGCTACTATTACTACCGGAGCTATTTCAACAACTACTCCTATTACTGCTACTACTACTACTACTACTACTAATACTACTACTACTACCACTACTGCTATTATTACTACTGCTACTACCACTACAACAACTACTACAACAATAACAACAACTACTACTACTGCTACCAGTACTACTACTACTTATATTTCTTCTACTAGTACTATTCCTAGTGCTACTACTGCTACTACTACTACTACTACTACTACTACTACACCTACTACTAATACTGCTACTTCTTCTACTACTACTACAACAACAAGTACTATTACTACTACTACTACCACCACCACCACCATCACCACCATCACTACTACCACTACTCCTGCAACTACTACAACTACTTCTACTACTACTATTACTACTAATGCTACTAATACTACTCCTCCTCCTCCTCTTGCTGTTGCTACTACCACTACTACTACTAGTACTACCACATTTATGACAACAACAACTACTACTATGACCACCACCACCACCACTACTACTATTACAACTACTACTGCTATTGCTATTATTACAATTGCAGCTACTACTATAGCAATAGCAAAAGTAGTAACAGAAGTAGTTGTTGTTGTTGTTGTAAAAGTAGCAGTAGTAGATATAGTTATCATAATTGTACTAGTTGTACTATAGGCATTAGTAGTAGTAGCAGTAGTAGAAGCTATAGAAGTATAACTTGTAGTAGTAGTAATAGCGATAGTAGTAGTAGCAATGGCAACAACTATAACAGTAGTAGCCACAGCAATACTAGAAGTAGCAGTAGTACCAGTAGTAGTAGCAGCAGCAGCAGTAGTAGTAGTAGTAATTATAGCAGCAGTTACAGTAGTAGTATTAGTAGTAGTAATAGTAATAGTATGAGTTATAGTAGTAGCGGTAGTAGTTGCAGTTGTAGTAGTTGTACTAGTAGCAGTAGTAGTAGTGGTAGTAGTTGTTACAGTAATAATAGTGGCAATAGTAGTAGAAGTGGCAGCAAAGCAGGAGCAGTAGTAGTAGTAGAAGTAGCAGTAGTAATAGATGTGGTAGTTATGGTAGTAGTTATGGTAGCAAAAGTTGTTGTGGCAGTAGAAGTTCTAGTAGCCGTAGTAGTAGTTGTAGCAGTAGTAGTAGCAGTAGGAGGAGTTGTAGTAGTAGTAGCAGTAGTAGCAGTAGGAGGAGTAGTAATACGCCTAGTAGCAGTAATAGTAGCAGGAGTTGTAGTAGTAGTATTAGTAGTAGGAGGAGTAGTAGTGGTAGTAATAGTAGTAGTTGTTGTTGTTGTTGTTGTAGTAGTAGTAGTAATAGTAAAAGTAGTTCTAGTAGTTCTAGTAGTATTAGTAGTGATACTAATAGTTGTTGTAGTAGTAGTAGTAGTTGTGGCAGCAGTGGTAATAGTAGTAGTGGTCGTAGGAATACTAGTAATAGTATTAGATGTAGTGGTACTAATAGGAGTGGTAGTAGTAGAAGTAGTAGTAGGAGTACTAGTAGTTGTTGTAGCAATAGTTATTGTACTAGTAATAGTACAAGTAGTAGTTGTTGTAGGAATAGCAGTAGAAGTGGTAATAGTAGTAACAATAGTGGTTGTAGTAGTAGTAGCCGGAGAAGTAGTGGAAGCAGTAGTAGTAGGAGTAGTAGTAGTAGGAGTAGTAGTAGAAGTAATAGCTGTAGAAGTAGTAGTAGTAGTAGTAGTAGTAGTAGTAGTAGTAGTAGTAGTAGTAGTAGTAATAGTATTAGTAGTAGTTGTAGTAGCAGCAGCAGTAGTAGTACTAGTAGCAGTAGCCGCATTAGTAGTTGTACTAGTAGTAGTAATAGTAGTAGCAGTAATAGTGGTATTAGTAATAGTAATAGTTGTAGTACTAATAGCAGCAGCAACAGGAGTATTAGTAGTAATAATTGAAGCCGCAGTGCTAGTACTTCAGGTTGTTGTAGTCGTAGTAGTAATAGTGGTAGTAGGTAGTAGGTGGAAGCAACAATAGTAGTAGGTGTAGTAGTAGTAGTAGTCATAGTAGTGGTGGTTGCAATAGTAGTACTAGTAGTCGCCATAGTGGCAATAGTAGCAGTAGTAGTTGTTGTAATAGTCATAGTACTAATATCACGAGGAGTAGTAGTATTTGTCATTGGTGTAGTGGTAGGAGCAGGAGCAGCAGTAGTCGTAGTAGTAGTAGTAGCAGAAGTAGTTATAGAAGTAGTAGTAGTAGTAAAAGTAGAAGTAGCAACAGTAGTATTATTAGTAGTAGTTTTAGTAGCAGTAGTAGTAGTCGTAGGAGTAGTAGAAATAGTAGTAGTAGCTATAGCTGTAGTTGTAGTTGCTGAAGTAGCAGTAGTAGGAGCAGCAGCAGCAGCAGCAGCAGCAGTAGTAGTAAGTGTAGTATTGGTAGTAGAGGTAGCTGAAATAGTAAAGTAGTAGTAGTAAGAGTAGTAGCCGTATTTGTAGCTATAGTAGGGAATTTGCATTAATTATGGTAGTAGCAATAGAAGCAGTAGTAGTGCTCATAGGAGTAGTAGTATTTGTTGTAGTTGGAGTAGTAGTAGACATTGTAGTAGTAGTAGTAGTAGTGGTAGAAGCAGCAGTAGTAGTTGTTGCTGTAGTAGTCATAGCAGTAGTTTTGTTGTTGGAGCAGCTATAGTCGTTGTTGTAGCAATCATAGTAATAGTTATAATTATAACAGTAGTAGTCATATTTACAATAGCAGTAGCAGTATTAGTAGTACTTGTTGTAGTAGCACTAGTAGCAATAGTAGTAGTAGCAGTAGTAGTAGTAGTAGTAGTAGTAGTAGGAGGAGGACGAGGAGGAGCAGTAGTATTAGTAGTACAAGTAATAGTAATAGCAGCAGAAGTACTAGTAGTAGTAGTAGGAGGAGTAGTAGTAGGAGTAGTAATAGGAGTAGGAGTAGCAGTAGTAATAGTAGTAGCAATAGTAGTAGTAGTTGTAGTTAGAATAGTAGTAGTATTACTAGTAGTACTACTAGCTGGAGTCGTTTTAGGAGTAGTAATAGTAATGGTAAAGTAGTCAGAATTAATAGTAGACGTGCAATAATACTAATAGAAGTAGTAGTAGAGTGGAGCGTAAGAACTGTAGTAGTAGGAGAGTAGCAGTAGAAGTAGAAGCAATAAGAAACGTAGTCGTAGTGGCAGTATTAGTGAGTATCTAGTAACGTCGTCTAAATAGTAGTAGTGGTAGTAATAGTAATAGTAGTAGCAGTAGTAGTGGTAGTAGTACTAGTAGAAGTGGTAGAAGTAGTCGTAGTAGCAGTAGTGGGATTAGCTGGACTAGTAGTAAAAGATTTAGGAGGAGCAATAGTAGTAGTAGTACTGCTACTGCTACTAGTACTACTACTACTATTGCTGTTGTTGCTACTGCTATTGTTGCTGCAGTTGCTACTTCCATAACTAATACTACTACTACATCCCTTACAACTACTATAACTGCTACTACTCAGATTGCTACTACTACTACTGCTACTTCTACTTCTACTACTACATGTACTACTGTTACTACTTTTGCTATGATGACTACTACTACTACTCCTACAGCTCCTATCGTTATTATTATAGCTACTACTATTACTGCTACTGCAACTACTAGAACTACTACTCTCATTGCTACTATTACTACTACTACTATTGTTACTAAAGCCACTTCTACTACTACTACTGCTACTACCACCATTACAACTACTGCTACTATTACTACTGCTACTATTGCTACTACTACTACTACTATTACAACTACTGGTACTACTGCTTCTACTCCTCCTTCTGCTGCTGCTGCTGCTGCTACAGCTACTACTACCACATCTGCAACTACTTCTCTTAATCCAAATACAACTGCTACTAATATGGTTGCTACTACTATTCCTGAAGCTTCTGCTACTAATACTATTTCTACTACTGCTACTACCACTACTACTACGTCTGCTACTTCTACTACTACTACAACTAATACTTCTACTACCACTACGGCTACTGCAACAATTGCAACTACTACTAGTAGTTGTACTACTACAGCTGTTGCTACAACAAATCCTACTACTTCTTCTACCATAGTTGCTGCTGCTATGATGGTTACTACTACTACTACTACTATTACCACAACAACAACTACTACTCCTGATGCTACTACCACTACTACTACTACGACTCTTGCTGTTGCTACTGCTGCTGTTGTCACTGCTACTGCTACTGTTACTGCTACTGCTACTACTACAGCAAATGTTGCTATCACTTCAACTACTAATTATACTACAAGTACTACAGCTACCACTATTAACAATACTACTACTACTACTGCAGCTTCGAGTACTATGACTGCTGTAGCTACTAGTACTACTATTGTTGTTGCTACAACAACAACTACCATTGCTTTTACTGGTGCTACTACCATTACTACAACTATATCTACCACTTCTACTACTACAACAATTGCTAGTACTACTACTACTACTTCTACTTCTACTACTACCTCTGCTATAACTACGACTACTACAACTGCTACAACAACAACTACTACTACTACTTCTACTACTACTATTACTATTAGTAATATTACCACAACTACTGCCGCTACTATTACTGCTATAACTAGTACTGCTACTACTACAGCTACTACTACTACTACTACAACTGCAACTGCTGCAATTGCTACTCCTGCTACTACTACTACTAAAGCCACTACTACTACAACTATTACTCCTACATCAACTAATACACCTACTACTGCTACTCATACAACTAATGCAACAACTACTACAACTGCTGCTGCTGTTGCTACTTCTATTGTAACCCCTACCACTAATACTACGACTACAACTACTGCTATCACTATTACTACTACTACTACTACTGCTACTACTACTACCACTATTATTACTGCTGCTAGTGCTACTATTATTACTAATACTATTGCAACAACTGCAACTACTATTGTTGCTACTACTATTAATACTACTACTTCGACTACTACTCCCGTAGCAACAACTACTATGATTACCACTACTACTATTAGTAATACAACTGCTACTACTACTCCTACTATTACTTCTACTACTTTTGTTACTACAACTACTACAATTGCCACTACTAGGGCTTCTAAACTGCTACTACTACTACTATAACAACTTCTACTACTGTTGCTATTGTTGCAACTACTACTACAACTACTACAACTTCTACTATTACTACTACAACTACTACTACTACTTGTACTACTACTACTACTACTACAGCCGCTTCCTCTCATACTACTACTACCACAACTACCACTATTACTATTACAAGTACTACTGCCACTACTACTAATAGTACTACTTCTAGAGCTACTGCTACTACATCTATTATTACTGCTATTACTACTACTACTACTACTACTACTACAACAACAACTATTACTACTACAATAACTACTACTACTACAGCTGCCACTACTACTACAACTATTACTACTACAACAACAATAACAACAACAACAACTACTACTACAGTTGCCACTACTACTACTACTACTACTACTACTACTACTACTACTACTACTACTATTACTACTACAACAACAACAAGTACTACTACTACTACTACTTCTACTACTACTTCTACAACTACAACTACTAATACTACTGCTAATACTACTAATTCTACAATTACTACTTCTACTACTACTACTATTACTACTAATACTAATATTACTACTACTACTACTACTACTACTACTACTTCTGCTAGTACTACTAATACTAATATTACTACTACTGCTACTACTACCACTACTACTACTGCTACTGCTGTTGCTGCTCCAGCTACTACTACTACTACTACTACTACTAATACTACTTCTACTACTAGCAATACTACTGCTACTACCACTCATACAGCCACTCCTACTCCAACTCCTCGTACCACTCCTTTGACAACTATTACAACTACTACAACACTTCTACTCCTGCTATTGCTACTACTATTTCTACTATAGCTCCCACTACTACTGCTAGTGTTACTACTATTACTGCTGTTACTACTATTTCTACTAGTACTCCTTTTGCTACTAGTACTATAGCTACTATTGCTACTATGACTTCTACTACCACTCGTACTGCCACTCCTAGTCCAACTCCTACTCCTACCACTCTTCCGGCAAAGTACATCTACTACAACTACTACACCAACTACTACTACTACCACTACTAATGCTACTACTACGACTATTACTATAGTCACTACTATTACGACTAGTACTACTAGTACTACAACTACTGCTACTACTACTACTACTTCTATTACTAGTACAACTTCTACTACTACTACTCCAACTCCAGCTGCTGCTACTATGCCTACTACAATAAGTACTACTAGTACTGCTTCTACTTCAACAATAATAACTACTAATACTACTACTCCTACTCCTGCCCCTGCCACTACTACTACTACTCCAGCTCGTACTGCTGCTACTATTACTTCCACTCCTACTCCTACTTGCACTATTGCTAGTACTACTACTAATGTTACTTTTACTACAACTCCTACATCTACTTCTACAGCAACAGCTACTACTAGTAATATTACTCCAATACTACTATTACTATTACTACAACTACAATTACAACTACTATAGCTACTATTACAACAACTACTACTGCTGCTAATATTACTAGTATGACTTCGACTACTTCTACAACTACTACTACCACTACTACTATTATGAGTACTACTAATGCGACTAGCACTACTAATGCTACTTCGACTACTACTACTACAACTACCAGTACTACTACTACTACTATAATGACTACTAATACTACTACTACTACTACTACCATTACTACTACTCCTGCTACTACCACTAGGATGAGAACCACTACTAATACTGCTACTGCTGCTACTACTACTACTACTACTACTACTACTACTACTAGTACAACTCTTGCTACTAGTACTACAATTGCTACTACTCCTACTACAACAACAACAACTACTACTGTCACTACAACTACAACTACAACTGCTATTCCTTCTACTAAATCTACTACTCCTACTACTACTGCTTCTACTCTTACTACTACTACTACTACTCCTACTACTACCACTACTACGACTACAACCACTACTAGTACTTCTACTTCTACTACTATTACTACTATTACTACTACCACTACTACAACGACTACTACCAATTCTACTACAACTACTACTACTACTACTCCTACTCCAAAAAATACTCCTACAACTATGTATCCTACTATTATTACTAAAACATCCACTACTACTACTACTCCTGCTACTACTATTACAACTACAACAACTACCACTACTACTACTACTACTACAACTACTATGACTACTACTACTGCTACTACTACTACTACTGCTACAACTGCTGCTACTACTGCTTTTGCAACTACCTCTACTACTACTACTACTGCCGCTACGACAACTACACTACAACTAAAACTTCGACTACTAGCATTGCTACTACTTCAGCAACTACTACTATTACTACTTTTAATACTACTACTAGTACTACTACTACAACAACTACTACCTTTACTACTACTACTACTACAACAACAACTACCACTGCAACTAATGCTATTGCTACTACTACTATTAGTACTTCTATTGCTACAAATATTACGACTACTACTACTATACTTATTACTACTAACACCACTATAACTACTAATATTATTAATACTATTGCTACAACTACTTCTCCTACTAATGCAACTACTACTACTGCAACAACAACAACTACTACTACTGCTACTACTATTATTAATACTACTATGATAATTGCAAATACCACTATTGCTACTACCACAACTGCAACTGCTACTACTGCTACTATTACAATTAATGCCCTCGCTACTCCTACTCCTACTACTCGTACTACTCCTCCTCCTCCTCCTTCTACTCCTACTATTACTACTACTACTACTACTCCTTCAACTCCTAATACTACTACTACTACTACTACCCTTGCTCCTACACTACCACTACTCCTACACCAACTCTTATTACAACAACTACTGCTTCTACTATTATTACTACTACTACAATCTGTACTACCACAAATACAACTACTACTTCAACTACATCTACTACTGCTATAAGTACTGCTACTACTGCTACTACTACTAGTACTAGTATGACTACCGCTATCACAACAACTACTACTACTGCAGATGCTGCAGCTGCAACTGCTACTACTACTACTACTTTTAGGAATCCTCCTACTACTTCTAAAACTGCAACTACTACTGCTGCTGCTGCTACTACTACTACTACAACTACCACCACCACTACTCCTACTTCTAATATTACTACTACTATTGCTACAAGGACTTTTGCTATTATTATTACAACAACTACTACTACAAATATTACTACAACTCCTACCGATGCTATTATATTTGTTATTACTACTACTATTTCTACTACTCCTGCTGCTACTTCCACTACTACTACTCCTCCTCCTCCTGCTACGACTACTAGTTCTACTATTGCTGCTTCTACAGCTATTACTTCTATTTCTGCTCCTACTACTCTTACTACTACTACTACAACTCGGACTGACACTAATACTCCAACTCCTATTCCTACCACTGCTCCAACAACTACAGCTACTACAACTACTTTTACTCCTACTACTACTGCTACTACTTCTATTATTACTACCACTACTACTGCTACCTCTACTACAATTACTACTACTGCTACTACTATTATCACTACTACTCCTATTGCTACTACTACTACTACAACAACAACTACTACTATTGCAGCTACTACTACTACTACTACTTCTATTACTAGTACAATTGATACCACTCCTACTCGAACTCCTATTGGCACAACTACTCATACTACTACTACTACTACCACCACTCCAATTACTATTACTCCAATGCCTACTCTTTGTACTACTACTAAGACTACTACAACTAATATTACTACTAAGACTACTAATACTACTACTAATACTACCAATGTTACTACTACTAATACTACTACTACTAATACTACTACTACTAATGCTACTACTACTCCTACTAAGACTATATCTTCTACAATAACAACAACAACTACTACTCCTACTCCCGCTCTTGCCACTACTACAACTACTCCTACTCCACTACTGCTACTATGACCCCTACTCCTATGCCTACCCCTACTCGTACTATTGCTCATACTACTACTACTAACACTACTACTACTACTACTACTACTACTACTATTACTACTCATACTACTATTATTACTACTGCTGCTGCTACAATAGCACTACTAATACTACAACTGCTACTTCTACTACTACTACAACAACAACTACTACTAATACTACTACTATTGCAAATGCTACTACTACTACTTCTACCACTACCACTACTGTTACTACTACTACTACTATTTCTATTGCTACTACTATTACCACTACAACTATACCTATTACTACCAATACAAGAACAACAACAACAACAACAACTACTACTACTACTAATATTACTGCTACTTTTCCTACCACTACTTCTACTCCTATTACTACTACTATAACTACTACAACTACAACTACACCTACTACTCCAATTACAGCTGCTACAACTACTACAATTGCAACTGCCACTACTACTACTACCATTATTACTACTACAGTTACTACCTCTATTGCCAGTTCCACTACCCCTGCTTCTACTACTTCTACTACTCATATGCCAACCCCTATTACAACAACTACTTCTACTACTACTTGTACTACCACTACTACAACTACTACTAGAACTACTTCTACTATTGTTATAAGTACTACTACTACTGCTGCTACTACTACTACTACTACTACAAGTACTGCTACTACTACTGCTACTATTACTGCTACTACTACAAGTACTGGGGATACTACTACTACTACAACAAGTACTATGGTCACTGATGCTGCTGGTGCAACTCCTACTGCTACTACTACTCATACTACTAATAGTCCTACTACAACAAGCACTACTACGAGTCCTCCTCCTACTGTTCCTGCAACTACCACTACTAAAACTACTACTGCAACTACTACTACAACAACTAATACAACAACTACTGCTATTACTACTACTACTACCACTACTACAGCAACTACTACTA
Source organism: Trichopus zeylanicus subsp. travancoricus (assembly GCA_005019695.1). Classification (NCBI taxonomy): domain Eukaryota; kingdom Viridiplantae; phylum Streptophyta; class Magnoliopsida; order Dioscoreales; family Dioscoreaceae; genus Trichopus; species Trichopus zeylanicus. The sequence goes on from RXID01015441.1 coordinate 133,317, forward strand.
CTGCTACTACTACAACTACTACTACTGTTGCTACTACAATAACTACTACTACTACACCTATCACTACTACTACTACTACTGCTATTGCTGATATTACTATTACTATTGCAACAAGTACTTCTACTACTATTACTACTATTACTACTACTACTATAATTACTACTCATACTACTGCTATTTCTAGTGTTATTACTACTACTATTGCTATGATTAGTATTGCTACTATCACTACTACTACGACTACTACTGCTACTACTACTACTACTCCTCCTACTACTTCTAGTTCAGCTATTACTGCTACTACAGCTAGTACTTTTGTATCTAATCCAACAACTACTACTACAACTACTGCTGCTACTACTACTACTAATACAACAACAACAACAACACCAACTACTACTACTACTATTACTACTACTACTACTACTACTACCAAGACTACTACTACTACTACTACGACTACTACTACTAGTAGTAGTATTGCTGCTGCTGATGCCACTACTACTACTATTACTACTCTTTCTATGGCTACAACCCCAACTACTACAACTACTACAGCTGCATTAGTACTACTACTAATACAACTTCTACTTCTACTTCTACTACTACTACTACTACTACTACTACTACTAATACTAATACTACTACTATTAATGCTACTGCTTGTACTTCTACTACTTCCACTATTGTTACTTCTACTATTACTACTAATACAACAACTATTACTACACCAACTACTATACATATTACTACTAATACAACAACAACAACAACAACAACAACTACTACTACTAATATTACTACTACAACTACTATTGCTACTACTACCACTACAACTACTACAACTACCACTCCTACTACTCCTATTACTACTACTACTGCTACTACTACAATTGCAACTACCACTACTACTACTACTACTATTATTGCACCTATAACAACTACTTCTATTGCCACTTCTACTACCCCTACTTCTACAACTACTACTACTCCTACACCAACTCCTATTACAACAACTCTTGCTACTACTAATACTGCTTCTACTACTACTTGTACTACCACTACTACAACTAGTACTACAACAACATTTACTATTGCTACAGGTACTACTACTTCTACTACATCTATCACTACTACTATTACTACTATTACTAGTATTACCACTACTACACCTATTGCTACTACGTCTAGTACTGGTACTATTACAACTATTACTACTACAACTACTACTATTGCAGCTATTACTGCTACTATTACTTCTATTATTTCTACAACTGATACTACTCCTACTCCAACTATTTTTTAAGCAACTACTCTTACAACAACAACTACTAGCACTGCTTTAATCAATATTACTCCAAGTCTCCCTCATACTACTACTACTAATACTACAACAACTAGTACTACTACTACTAATAAGATGATTAATACTACTAATACTACAGCAACTAATACTACTCCTACTACTACTACAACAACTAGTCTAACTCCTGCTCCTGCCACTACAATAACTACCACTACTACTCCTACGCCTCCCAATACTACTACGACCTCTACTCCTGCTGCTGCCACTACTACAAGTACCACTACTACTACTAATACAACAACAACAACTACTACTACTATTACTTCTCATACTACTACTACTACTACTACTACTACTACTTCTACTACTACTACTACAACTACTACTACTACAACAACTACTACTATTAATAGTGCTACTGTTACTACTACGATTACTACTATTTCTACAACTATAACCCCTACTACTACAACAACTACTGCAAGATTAGTACTACTACTAGTACAACTTCTACTTCTACTACTACTACTACTACTACTAACACTACTAATACTACTGCTA
>RXID01015442.1:0-23066 GCA_005019695.1 Trichopus zeylanicus subsp. travancoricus
CTATTACTACTGGTACTAGTACCTATACTACAATACTGTAATTACTACTATTACTACCACTACTATTATGAGTAATACTCCTACTACTACTGTTGCTACTACTTCAACCACTACTGCAAATATTACTGTGACTACTACTACTATTACTACTACTACTTTGATTGCTACTACCACTACTACTACAACTATTGCTCCTACTGCTAGTATTACCACTGCTACTACTACTACTCCCACTACTACTACTACTACTACTACTACCCCCACTACTATCACCACCACTACAACTACTACTAGTATTTCTACTTGTTCTACTATTGCCACGACTACTACTAGTACTACCACTAGTACTACTACATCTACTATTGCTGCTACTACTACATCTACTGCTACTACTACTCCTACTGCTACTGCTACTACTATTACTACTAGAACAACTACCACTACTTCTACTACTACTACTACTATTCCAATTGCCACTACTATTACTACTACTAGTACTACTCCTACTACTGATGCTACTATTACTACAACTGCTACTGCTACGGCTAATGCTGCTGCTACTTCTAATACAATTACTCATATAACTACTATTCCTACTACTGCGACTGCTGCTACTACTATTACTGCTGCTGCTACTACTACTACTATTGCTACTACTACTACTAATACTACTATGACTAATACTACTACTATTGCTGCTGCTATTGATGTTGCTACTGCAACTACTACTTCTCCAACAATAATTACTACTACAACTACTACTACTGCAACTACCACTGCAACTAGTTATACCACTACTATTACTAATACTATTGCTTCTACTTCTGCTACTTCTACTACTGTTACTACTATTGCCAATACTACTACAACTACTACAACTACTACAACTATAGCTACTACTACTACCACTCATACTACTGCTAGTGCTACTACTGCTTCAACTATTAAAGCCATACAACTACTACTACAACTACTTCTACTACTACTCTACCTACTCCTACTACTACTACTACCACTACTACTACTACTACTACTACTACTACTACTCTTGCGACTACTACCACTACTGCTGCTATTGCTACTACTACTACAACAACAACAACTACTACTAGTGCTACTACTACTACAACAACAACAACTACTACTAGTGCTACTACTACTAATTCTACTACCACTGCTGCTACTAATGCTACTACTACTAATTCTACCACCACCACTACTACTACTCCTAAAAATACTACCGCTATGGCTAACAGAATTACTATGACAGCTACTATGACTATTACAACAACTATTGCTACTAATGCTTCTACTGCTATTGTTAGTACTACAACTACTACTTCTACAACTACTGTTACGACTACTACTTCTACTAGTACCACAACTATAACTACTACAATTACTACTGTTGCTACTGCTACTACTGTTACTACTACTACTACTACTCCTACTGTAACTACTACTACAATGATTATGACTATTACTATGACTTCTACTACTGCTACTACTATGACTACTACAATAACAACTACTACCACTACTACTACTAGTAGTACTATTACTACTACTACAGCTACTACTTCTACTACTACTACTTCTACTAGTACCACTGCTACTAGTACTAGTACTACTACCACAACCACAACTCCTACTACTATTGCTACTACTAGTACTACTACTAATACTGCTATTTCAACTACTACTTCTACAATCACTACTACTATGACTACTACTACAACAACTAGTACTTGTACTATAACACTCTAATTGGTGCTATTACTACCACTACTACCATGAGTGATACTCCTACTACTACTACTACTTCTTTTTCTTCCACTACTACAAATATTACTATTACTACTACTACTACCACCACCACTACTTCTACTTTAACTGCTACTACAACTATTACTAAAACTATTGCTCCTACTGCTAGTATTACAACTACTACTACTATAACAACTACAACTACTACTACTAAGCCTACTACTACAACTATGACTTCTAGTACCGCTACTACTACTCCTAGTACTGCTACAACTACTAGTAGTAGTAGTAGTACCACTACTACTACTTCTGCTACAACTATTCCTTCACCTACACCCTTTCATAATTCTACTCCTAGTACATCAACTACTACTACTATGACTACTACTATGATAACTACTACTACTAATACTATTACTACTATTACTACTATTTCTGCTTCTTCCATTACTACCACTACTAGTACTATTACTACTAGTACAATTGCAACTACTCCTACTGCTACTGCTATTACTGCTATTGCTACTACTACTATGGTTGCTACTACTACCACTAATACTACTATGACTAGTACTACTGCTGCTGCTGCTGCTATTGTGGCTGCTATTACTACTACTACTTCTCCTACCACGACTACTACTATAACTACTACTACTGCTACTACCATTGTGACTAGTTCTATTACTACTATTACTAGTACTACTGCAACTACTACTACTACTTCTACTACTCCAACTACTATTGCCAATACTGCTATTACTATAACTTTAACTACTAGTACTACTATAACTACTGCTACTACTACAACTACAACCACTGCTGCTACTACTCATACTACTACTATTGCTACTACTGCCTCAACTACTACTACTACTACTACTACTACTACTACTACTACTACTATTACTACTACTATGACTTCTTAAACTATTACTGCTATAACTACTGCTACTCCTGCTACTACTACTATAGCTACTTTACTATTATTGCTACTACTACTGTTGCTGTGATTACTACTACTACCGCTATCACTAATTGAATTATTACTACTACTGTTACTACTACTACTACTATTACAACAACTGCTACTACTAATGCTTCTACTACTATCATAGTAATAGTAGTAGTTGGAGCATTAGTTATTGTACTAGTAGTAGTTGTAGTTGTTGTAGTAGTAGTAGGAGTGGCAATAGTAGTAGTAGTATTAATAATGGTAATTTTAGTAATTATAGCAGTACTAGTAGTAGTAGTAGAAGTAGTAGATGTAGTACCAGTAATAGTAGTAGTTGTAGCAATAGAAATAGTAGTAGTAATATTAGTAGCAGTAGTAGTAGTAGTAGTAGTAGTAGTAGTAGTACTAATAGTAATAAGAGTAGTTGTAGTAGTAGTAGTAATAGAAGTAGTAGGAGTAGTAGCAGTAATTGGAGTATTTATAGTAATAGTAGTTATTGTAGTAGTAGTTATAGTGGCTATAGCAGCAGTAGCCATAGTAATAGTAGTAGTAGTATTAGTAATAATAGTAGTATAATAGGAGTAGTAGTAGAAGTAGTGGGAGTTGTAGTAGTTGCAGTAGAAGCAATAGTAGTTGCAGTAGTAGCAGTAATAGTAGTAGTGTTAGCAGTAGTAGTAGTATTTGTAGTATTAGTAGGAGTAGTAAGAGTAGCAATAGCAGTAGCATTAATACTAGTAGTTGTAGTAGCAGTAGCAGCAGGAGGAGGAGGAGGAGGAGGAGTAGTAGTAGTAGTAGTAGTAGTAGTAGTAGTAGTAGTAGTAGTAGTAGCGATTGTAACTGTAGTTCTAGTAGTAGTAGTAGCAGTTGTAGTTGTACTAGTAGGAGTAGCACTAGAAGTCTTAGTAGTTGTAATAATAGTAGTATAGTAGTAGTAGTAGTAGTAGTTGGAGCAGTATTAGTATTGGTAGTTGTAATAGTAAAGGTTGTAGGAGTAACATTGGTGCTAGTAGAAGTAGTTGTAGTAGTAGTAACAGTAGCAGCAACAGCAGCAGCAATAATAGCAATAGTAGTAGTCAAAGTAGATGTATATGTAGTGGTAGTAGTAGCAATAGTAGTGGTAGTTATTATTGTAGTAGTCGTTGTAGTCGCAGTAGTAGTAGCAACAGTAGTAGTAGTATTTGTTGTAGTAGTTTTACTAGTACTAGTGGTAGTAATAGTAGTAGGAGTAGCAGTTGGAGTGGTAGTAGCAGCAGCAGTAGTTGTTATTGTTGGACCAGTAGGAGTAGTCATAGCAGTAGTAGTTGTAATGGAAGTAGTAGTAGTAGTAGTAGCAGTAGTAGTAGTAGGAATAGGAGTACGAGGGGTACTAGGGGTAGTAGTAGTAGCAGTAGGGGCAATGGTGATAGTTGCATAGTAGTAGCTGTAGTATTAGCGATAACAGTAGTAATTGTAGTAGTAGTAGTAATAATAGTAGTAGCAATAGTAGTAGCAGTAGGAGTAGTTGTTGTAGTTGTAGTGGCAGTTGTACAGTAGGAGGTGTAGTAATAGTAGTTAGAAGAGAAGTAGTAGCGGTAGTTGCAGTAGTAGCGATAGTAGTAGTAGAAGTGGTAGCAGTAGTAGTACTAGTAGTAGTAGTAGCAGTAGTGGTAGTAGGAGTAGTTGGAGAATTAGTTGCAACAATAGTACAATTGGTAATAGTAGTAGTAGTAGTAGTAGCAGTAGAAGTAGTTGTAGTGGTAGTAGTAATAGTAGAAGTAGTAGTTGTTGTAGTAGCATTAGTAGTAGCTATAACTATAGTAGCAGTAGCAACAGTTGTAGGAGTAGTAGTAACTATAGTAGAAGTAGTTGTAACTGTAGTAATAGTAGTAGCAATAGTAGTAGCGGATGTAGTGCCAGTATTAGTAGTGGTAGTAGTAGTAGTTGGAGTAGTCGTAGTAGTAGTAGTTGTCAAGGGAGTAGTAGCTGGAGTTGTAGTAGAAGTAGTAGTAGTCGTAGTGACAATAGTAGCAATTATGGCAGTAGTAGCAGAAGTAGTAGGAGTAGTAGTTATTGTTGTTGTAGTGTCGCAGTAGTAGTGGTAGCAGTAGTAGTAGTGGTAGAAATAGCAATAGAAGCAGTATTGGTAGTAGTAGTAGTTGCAGCCGTAGCAGTACTTATAGCAATAGTAGCAGTAGCAATAGTAGAAGGAGTATTTCCAGTAGTAGCTGTATTAGTAGTAGTAGCTACAGTTGCAATAGTAGTACAAGTTGTTGTAGTAGTAGTAGTAGCAGTTGTAGTTGTAGTACAAGTTGTAGTGGTTGGAGTAGTAGTTGTACTAGTAATAGTAGTAGTAGAAGTAGCAATAATCGTAGTCGTAGCAGCAGTAGCAATTATAGTACTACTACTAGTAGCAGTAGTAGTAGTAGTAGCAGTTATCGTAGCAGGAGGAGAAGTAGTAGCTGTAGTAGTAGTAGCAGCAGCCACAATAGTAGTAAGTGTAGTAGAAATAATGGTTGTAGTAGTTGTAATAGTAGAAGTAGTAGAATTAGTAGTAGGACTAGAACATGTAGAAGCAGTAGTAGTAGGAGTAGGTGTTGTATTATTAGTAGTAGTCCGAGCAGAAGTAGCTGTAGTACTAGTTGTTGTTACAGCAATAGTATCAATTGTAGTAGGAGTAGCTGTACTAGGAGGAGGAGGAGTAGCAGTAGCAGCAGCAGCAGTAGTAGTATTAGTAGTGGTGGTAGTAGCAGTATTTGTCAAAGGAGAAGTACCTGGAGTAGTAGTAGAAGTAGTAGTAGTTGCAGTGACATTAGTAATAGTTGTTGAAGTAGTAGCAGTAGTCGTAGGAGTAGTGGTAGTAGTAGTTGTAGTGTCACAGTAGTAATTGTAGTGGTAATAGTAGTAGTGGTAGCAACAATAGTAGTAGTATCATTAGCAATAGCAGCAGTACTGGTAGTAGTAGTTGTTGTAGCCGCAATAGCACTTGTAGGAATAGTAGCAGTAGCAGTAGTAGAAGTAGTATTTACAGTAGTAGCAGTATTAGTAGTAGCAGCTTTAGTTGCAGTAGTAGTAGTAGTAGTAGCAGCAGTTGTAGTTGTAGTACGAGTTGTATTAGTTGCAGTAGTAGTTGTACTAGTAATTGTAGTTTTAGAAGTCATAATAATAATAGTACTAGTAGCAGTAGTAGTAGTGTTTGTTGTACAACTACTAGTAGCAGTAGCAGTTATCATAGCTGGAGGAGTAGTAGCCGTAGTAGTAGTAGTAGCAGCCGCAGTAGTAGTAAAATTAGTAGAAATTATTGTTATAGTAGTTGTAGTGGTAGAAGTAGTTGAATTAGTAGTAGGACTAGATGTTGCAGAAGCAGTAGTAGTAGGAGTAGTTATAGTATTATTAGTAGTAGTATGAGCTATAGTGGTTGTTGTACTAGTAGTTGTTATAGCAGTAGGATCAACTGTAGTAGGAGTAGCATTACTAGTAGGAGGAGGAGGAGTAGCAGTAGCTGTAGCAGCAGCAGCAGCAGTAGTAGTAGTAGTAGTGGTGGTGGTAGTCGTAGTAGTAGTAATAGTAGTAGTTGTGATAGTAGAAGTAGGAGTAGCAGAAGTAGTAGTTGTGGCAGTACCAATAGGATGAGTAGTAGTAGTAGCAATAGTAGTTCGAGTAGTTGTAGCATTAGTTGCAGTAGTAGTAGTAGTAATAGTAGTTGTTATTGCATTAGTAGTAGTGGCACTTGTGGTAGTAAAAGTAACAGCAGTAGTCATAGTGGGAGTTATATCGATAGTAGTAGTAGAAGTAGTAGCAATAGTACCAGTAGGAGTAGCAGTAGTAGCAGCAGGAATAGCTGTCCAAACAATAGTGGTAGTAGTAGGAGTCGGAGTAGTAGGAGGAGTAGTAGCAGTACTAGTAGTAGGAGTTGTTGAAGTTGTTGTTGGAGTAGTAATAGTAGTAGCAGTAGTTGGAGTAGTAACAGTAGTAGTAGTAGCAATAATAGTAGTTATAGGAGAATCAGTAGTAATAGTAGTAGCAGTAGTAGTAGTCAGAGTAGTGGGAGTAGTAGTAGTGGTAGTAGTAATTGTTGTAGTAGTTATAGCTGTAGTAGTAGCAGCATTAGCTTTAGCACTAGTAGTACTAGTAGTAGTCATAGTAGTAGGAGTAGTTGTAGTAGTATTAGTAGTGGTAGTAGTAGAACTTGGAGTAGTCGTAGTAGCAGTAGTTGTCAAAGGAGTAGTAGTTGGAGTAGTAGTAGAAGTAGTAATGGTCACAGTGACAATAGTAGCAATTGTGGCAGTAGTAGCAGTAGTAGTAGGAGTAGAAGTAGTAGTATTTGTAGCGTCACAGTAGTAGTAGTGATGGTACTAGTAGTAGTGGTTGGAATAGTAGTAGTAATAGCATCATCAATAGCAGCAGTACTGGTAGTAGTAGTAGTTATAGCCGTAGTAGCACTTGTAGCAATAGTAGCAATAACAGTAGTAGAAGGAGTATTTGCAGTAGTAGCAATATTAGTAGTAGAAGCTGCAGTTGTAGTAGTAGTAGTAGTAGTACAAGTAGCACTTGTAGTTGTAGTACGAGTTGTTGTAGTTGTAGTAGTAGTTGTAGTAGTAAAAGTATTAGTAGCAGCAGTAGTAGTAATAGCGAGTGTTGTACTACTACTAGTAGCAGAAGTAGTAGCAGTAGCGGTTATCATAGTAGGAGGAGAAGTAGTAGTCATAGTAGTATTAGTAGCAGCCCCAATAGTAGTAAGAGGAGTAGAAATTATAGTTGTATTTGTTGTAGTGGTAGAAGTAGTAGAATTAGTAGCCAAACTAGAAGTTGCAGACATAGTAGTTGTAGGAGTAGGTGTAGTATTATTAGTAGTAGTATAAGCAGCGGTAGATGTAGTGGTTGTTGTTGTTATAGAAGTAGTATCAATTGTAGTAGGAGTAGCAGTAGTAGTAGGAGTAGGAGGAGTGGCAGCAGTAGTAGTAGTATTAGTAGTCGTAGTAGTAGTAATAGTAGTAGTTGTAGTAGTAGAAATAGGAGTAGCAGAAGTAGCAGTTGTGGCAGTACCAATAGTATGAGTAGTAGCAGTAGCAATAGTAGTTGGAGTAGTTGTAGTATTAGTTGTAGTAGTAGTAGTAACAATAGTAGTCGTTATTGTAGTGGTAGTAGTGGCAATTGTAGTAGTAAAAGTAGCAGCAATAGTCGCAGGAGGAGTTATATCAATAGTAGTAGTAGAAGTAGTAGCAATAGTAGTAGTAGTAGTAGCAATAGTAGCAGTAGCAGTAGCTGTCAAAAGAGTAGTGGCTGTAGTAGGAGTGGGAGTAGTAGGAGTAGTAGTAGGAGTAGTAGCAGTAGTAGTAGTAGGAGTAGCTGAAGTTGTTGTGGAGTAGTAGTAATCGTACGAGTAGTAGGAGTAGTAACAGTAGTAGTAGCAATAATAGTAGTTTTAGGAGAAGCTGTAGTAACAGTAGCAGCAGTAGTAGTAGTAAGAGTAGCGGGACTAGTAGCAGTGGTAGTAGTAGTAGTTGTAGTAGTAGTAGTTATAGTAGTAGTAGCATTAGTTGTAGTAATAGTTGTACTAGTAGTAGGACTAGGAGTAGTAGGAGCACTAGTAGTAGCAGTAGTAGGGGTGGTAGTAGGAGTAGTAGTAGTGGTAGCAGCAGCAGCAATAGTTGTAGTAGTTGCAGTAATAGTACTAGTTTGATAGTAGTAGTACTAGTAGTAGTAGCAGTAGTTGTAGTATCTATAGAAACAGTTGTACTAGTAGTAGCAGTTGTAGTAGGAGTAGCAATATTGTAGTAAGAGTAGTTGTAGTTGTAGTAGTAGTGCTAGTAGAAGTAGTTGTAGTAGGCATAGTAGCAGTGGCAATAGTGGTAAGAGTAGTAGCAGCACTAGTTTTAATAGCTGTAGCAGTAATAGTAGTAGCAGTGGTAGGAGTCATAGCAGTAGCAAGAATAGGAATAGTAGCAAAAGCAGTAGAAGTAGGTGTAGTAGCAGCAGTAGTAATGGTTGTTGTAGTAGTTGTAGTAGCAGTAGTAGTAGTAGTTGTTGTTGTTGTAGTAGTAGTAGTGGTAGTAGTAGCAATAGTAGTAGTAGAAGTAGCAGTAGGAGGAGCAGTAATATTAGTTGTAGTAGTAGTGGCAGTAGCAGAAGTAGTAGTTGTAGCGGTAGTAGTTGGAGAAGCAGTAGTTGGAGCAACATTAGTAGCAATAGTAGTCGTAATAGAAGCTATAGCCATAGTAGCAGTAGTAGTAGCCACATTAGTAGCAATAGCAGTAATAGTAGTAGACATAGTAATAATAATAGCAGTTGTAGTCGCCAAAGAAGTAGTAGCAGAAGCAGTTAAAGTGAAAGTAGCTATAGCAGTAGTAGTAGCAGTAGTAATAATGGCAGTTTTACGAGTAGCAGTTGTGGTAGTAGTAGTAGTAGTACTAGAAATAGTTGAAGTAGTAGTAGTGGTAGTAGTAGCCGTAGTAGCTTTAGTAGTAGTAGCAATTATAGCAGTAGGAGTAGTAGCAGTAGTAGCATTTGCCATAGTGGTAGTAGTTTAAGTAGTAGTTGCAATTCTATCAACAATTGTTGTAGAAGCATGAGTAGTTGCAGCAGTAGTAGTAATGGTAGTTGTACCAATCGTAGTTGTAGTGTTGTAGTAGTAGCAATAGTAGCTATAGAATTAGTAGTAGTAGTAGTAGTAGTAGTAGTAGTAGTAGTAGAAGAAGCAGTAGTAGTCGCTGTACTAGTGGGCACCGTAATTGTAGTTGAAGGAGTACTACCACCAGTAGTAGCAGTAGTAGTAGTAGTAGCAACAGTAGTAGTAGTAATAATAGTAGTAATAGTAGTAGTAGTGGTGGTGGTGGTGGTGGTGGTGGTGGTAGTAGTAGTAGTAGTAGAAGTAGCATTATCAGTGTAGCTATAGTAGCTATAGTTGTAATAGTATCAATAGTAGTAGTAGTAGTTGTAGGAGCAGTAGTGGCAGTGGCAATCATAGTAGCATTACCTGTAGGTGCAGTAGTAGTAGTCGCACGATAGTACCAGTAGTAGTAGTAGTATTAGTTTTTGTTGCTGTAGTCATAGTTGTAGTAGCTGTAGTCGTACTAGTAACAGTTGTAGATGTAGTAGTAGCTATAGTAGTTGCAGTAGTAGCAATAGTAGTAGTTGTTGTAGCAGTACTGTTAGTAGCAACAACATCATTATATTAGCAGCAAGAGCAGTAGATATAGTAGTTGTAGTAGTAAACGCAGTACTTATAGTAGTAGCAGCCACAGGAGTAGTAGTAGTAGGAATAGTAGTAGTAGGAGTTTTGGTAGTTTTAGTAATAGTAGTTGTAATAATAGTAGTAGGAGTTATGGCAGTTGTAGTAATAGTAGTGCCTACTATAGTAGAATTATTAGCAGCAGTAGTCGTAGCTATATCAGTGGCAATAGCAGCAGTAGTCGTAGTAGCTATAGTAGTAGGAGGAGTAGAAGTTGTTGGGGCAGTAGCTGTAGTTGTAGGAGCAATCGCAGTAGTAGTAGTAGAAGAAGTTGTTGTAGTTGTAGTAGTAGTAGCAGTGGTAGTAGTAGCTATAGTCACTGTAGTAGCCGTAGTAGCAGCAGTAGTAGTTGCAGTAGTAGTAGAAGTAGCAGCAGTAGAAGTAAAACTAGAAGTTGTAGCAAAAGCAGCAGTAGTAGTAGTAGCGATAGTAGTAGTAGTTGCAGTTGTAGGATTAGAACGAGTAGGAGTAGTAGCTATACTAGTTGTAGTAGTCGCAGTTGTAGTAATAGCGTAAGGAGTAGTAGCAAAAGCAGTTGTACCAGTAGCCTTAGTACCAGTAGCAATAATTGTAGCAATATTAGTAGCAGCAACAGCTATACTAGTTGCAACAGCAGTAGTAGTAGCTGTAGTAGTAGTAGCAAAAGTACTAGCCACAGTTGTAGTAGCCACGGTAGTAGTAGCTACAGCAATAGTAGCAACAGTTGCAGTTGCAGTAGTTGGAATAGCAGTAGTAGCAGTAGTAGCACTAGTAGTATTATTAGTTGTAGCAATAATAGTAGGAATAGAAGTATTAGGAATAGCAATGGTAGTAATAACAACAGTAGTAGCTGTAGTAGTAGAAGGTGTAGTAGTAGTAGTAGTAGTTGTAGTGGTACTAGAAGATGTAGCAGTAGCAGTAGTAAGAGTAGTAGTATTAGTATTAGTACCAGCAAGAGCGATAGTCTTAGTTGTAGTAGAAGTAGCAGTTGCTATACTAGTAGTTTTGTTAGTAGTCGTAGTAGTAGTAGAAGTAGTAGCACTTGTAGAAGAAATAGTAGTATCAATAGCAGCAACAGCAGTAGCAGTAGTAGTTTTAGCAGCAGTAGTAGTATTTGTATTAGTAGTAGAAGAAGTAGTCGTAGCAATAGTTGTAGGAGTAGTAGTTGTAGTATTAGTAGCAGCAGTAGCAGCAGGAGTAGTAGTTGTTGCTGTAGTAGTAATGGTAGCAGAAGTAATTATATTATTTATAGCAGTAGTATTAGAAGTAGGAGTAGTAGTACCAAAATTAGTAGTAGTAGTAGTAGTAGTAGTAGCAGTAGCATTAGTATTTGCAGAAGTAGTAGCAAAATTTGTCGAAGCAAAAGTGGCAGTAGTAGTAGCAGAAGTAGTTGCAGTAAAATTAGCAACAATATTACTTATAGTAGTAGCGATAATTGCAATAGTAGTAGTTGTTGTAGTATTAGTAGTAGCAATAGTAGTTGTAGCAGTAGTACAATTGTAGTAGTGGTTTTAGTAGTAGTAGCAGTTGTTGTATGAGCAAAAGTTATGGAAGTAGCAGTAGCCGTTGTTGCAGTAGTAGTAGTAGTAGTAGTAGATATAGTAGTAGTAGTAGCAGGAGCAACAATAGCAGTAGCAGTTGCAGTAGTAGTAGGAGTATTATGAATAGTAGTAAAAGTATTAGCAGGAGTAGTAGTAGTAGTAGTAGTAGTAGTAGTTGAAGGAGTAGAACAAGCAGTAGTTGTTATTGTTGGTGTAGAAAGTAGCAGTAGTTGTAGTAGCTATAGTAGTATCAGTAGTAGTAGTAGTAGTAGATGTAGCTATGGGCATAGTAGCAGTAGTATTATTATTAGTAGTAGTAGTAGTAGTACTAGCAGCATTAGTAGTAGTCGCAGTAGCCGCAGTAGATGTGGTAGTAGTAGCAGTAGTTTTTGTTGTAGTAGTTGTAATAGTAGCAATTATAGTAGTAGTATTAGCAGTAATAGAAGTTATAGCATCAGTAGTAGAAGTAGTAGAAATAGTAGCAATAGTTATAGCAGTAGTAGCAACAACAACATTAGTAGTAGTAGCAGCTACACGAGTAGCAGTTGTAGTAACAATAGTAGTTGGAGTTGTGGTAGTACTAGTACAGGTAGTAGTAATAACAGTAGTAGGGTAGTTCTAGTACTAGTAGTAGATGCTGTAAGTAGTAGTAACAGTGATAGTAGTAGAAATAGTCTTGGTAGCAGGAGCAACAGCTGTAGCTATAGGTGTAGTAGTAGTCGCAGTAGGAGTAGCAGTAGTGGTAGCAGTAGTATTAGCCATAGTAGCAATTATTGTAGCAATAGTAGTAGTCGTGGTCGGAAAAAGTAATAGCAATAGCAGTAGCAATAGAAGTAGCAGTAGTGGCAGTCACATTAGAAGTAGTAGCTGCAGTAGTAGTTGTAGTACCAACAGTAGTAGTAATTGTAATAGTAGTAGTAGTAGCTATAGTAGCAGTACTAGTAGTAGTAGTAGTAAGAGGAGGAGGAGTAGTAGTAGTAGTAGCAGTACTAGTAGTAGCAGTAGCAGTAGTAGAAGTAGTACTAGCAGAAGTAGTAGTAGGAGAAGCAGGAGTGGCAAAAGGATTAGTAGCAGTTACAGTAGTAGTTTTCATTGTAGTAGTCGTAGTGGTAGTAGTAGTTGTTGTAATAGTTGCAGTAATAGTAGTAGCAGCAACAGTAGTAGTAGTCATAGTCATAGTGGTGGCAGTTGTAGTAGTCGGAGTGTAGTATTAGTAGTCACAAAAGTAGTACTAGTGGTAGTTGCAGTAGTAGCTGTAGTAGTAGTAGTGGTTGTAGTAGTAGTAGTAGTAGTGGTAGGCGAAGTAGTTGGGGTATTAATAGCAACAGTAGTAGAAGTAGCGATTGGAGTAGTAGTAGTAGTAGCAACAACAACAGTAGTATTGGTAGGAGTGGTAGTAGTAGTAGCAGAAGTAGTAGCAATAGTAGTAGATGTAGGTGTAGCAGCAGTGGTAGTAGTTGTAGGAGTAGTGCAAGCAATAATAGTAGTAGTAGTAGTATTAGTAGTAGCAGTAGTGATAGTAGTAACAGTAGTAATAGTAGTAGCTGTAGTAATAGTAGTAGCTGTAGTAATAGTAGTAGAAGTAGTACTAGTACTAGTAATAGTAATAGTAGTAGTAGGAGGAGGAGTAGCAGCAAGAGTCGTAGCAGCAGCAACGGTAGCAGCATTGTATTCATAGTAGTAGTAGTAAGAGTAGTCATAGTCGTTGTAGTTGTACCAGGAGTAGTAGTTGTAGTAGAAATAGTAGTAGTAGCAGTAGTGGCAGTAGTAGCAATAGATGGAGGAGTAGTAGTAGGAGTAGTAGTAGCAGCAGCAGTAGTAGCAGTAATAATAGTAGCAATAGGAGTAGTAGTAGCAGTAGATGTAACCGTAGTTGTAATGGTAGCAATAATAGCAGAAGTAGTAGTCGTAGCAGTAGTAGTAGTAGTTGCAGTAGTAACAGTAGCAGTAGTGGTAGCAGTAGCTGTAACTGTGGTAGCAAAAATAATAGAAGTAGAAGCATTAGTAGTAGTATTAGTAGTAGTAGTGGCAGTTGTAGTAATAGTATTAGTAACAGCAGTTATCGTAGCAGTAAGGGGGAAGTAGTAGCAGTAGGAGTAGTAGTAATAGTAGCAATAGGAGTGAGAGTAGCAACAATATTGGTAGAAACAGCAGTAGTAGTAGTAACAGTGGAAGTAGTAGTAGCAGAAATAGTAGCAGTAATAGTAGCCATAGCTAGAGTACTAGCAGCAGTAGTTGTATGATTTGTAGTAATAATAGTAGTTGTAGTGATAGTAGTAGTAATAGTAATAGCAGTAGTGATAGTAATAGCAGTAATAGTAGCAGTAATGATAGTCATAGTAGTAGTAGTAGTAGTATTATTAGTTGTAGTAGTAGGAGGAAGAGTAGAAGTAGGTGTAGTAGGAGCAACAGCAGCAGCAACAGTAGTTGTAGTAGCAGCAGTAATTGTAGTAATAGCAGTAGTAGGAGTAGTCGTAGTAGCAGTAGTTGTAGGGGGAGTAGTAGCAGGAGTAGTAGTGGAAGCAGTAGGAGTAGCAATAGTGGCAGTAGTAGCAATAGTAGGAGTAGCAGCTATAGTAGTAGTAGTTGTTGTAATAGTGTCATAGCAGCAGGAGTAGTGCTAGTAGTAGTAGTAGTAGTAGCAGTAGTGGTAGAACTAGTAGCAGCAGCTGTAGTGGTAGTAGTAATAGTAGCAGTAGTAGCAATTGTAGCTGTAGTTGTACGCATAGTGGTACTGGTAGCAATAGTAGCAATATCAGTAGTAGTTGCGATAGTAGTAGTAGTTGCAGTAGCAATAGTAGCAGCAGCAGTAGTAATAACAGTGGTAGCAGAAGCAGTAGCTGTAGCAGCAGTAGTAGCAGTTGTAGTTACAGCAGCAGTAGTAGTAGCTGTAGTAGTTGTAGTAGTAGCTGGAGTAGTAGTAGTAGTAGTAGCAGTAGTAATGCTAGGAATAGTAGCAATAGTAGTAGTAGTAGTAGTAGAAGTATTAGCCATAGCAATTATAGTAGTACTAGTATTAGCAGTAGCAGTAGCAGTTGCCTGAGCAATAAGAGAAGTAGTAGTAGTTATTGTTGTAGTAGTAGCAGTGGTAGTAGTAGTAAGAATAGTAGTAGTAGTAGTGTTAGAAGTTGGACTAGAAGTAGCAAAAGTAATACTAATAGGAGTAGGAGTAGTATTCGTAATAGTGGTAGGAGTAGTAGTAGTTGTAGTACTACTACTAGTAGTAGTAACAGTAGTAGTAGAAGTAGTAGTAGTAGCAATAGTAGTGTTAGTAGCAGTAGTAGTAGCAATAGTTGTAACAATTGCAATGGTAGCAGTAGCAATAGTAGTTGTAGCAGTTGTAGTAGATGCTGCAGTATTAGCAGTTGCAGTAGTAATAGTAATAGTAGTAGTAGTAGTAGTTGCTATTGTTGCAGTAGCCGTAGTAGTTGTAGTCGTTGTAGTATTAGCAGCAGCAATAGTAGTAGTAGTAGCAATAGTAGCAGGTGTAGTAGTTGTTACGGTAGTAGTAGTACATGTGGCAGTATTAGTAAGAGTAGTAGCAATGGTAGTAGCACTAGTTGCTGTAGCAGTCGTAGTAGCAATAGTTGTAGTAGTAGTTGCAATAGTAGATGTAGTAAGTAGCAGAAATAGTAGTAATAGTAGAGGTAGTAGCAGTTGTAGTAGTAATAGTAGTAGTAGTAGTAGTAGTTGTAGCAGTACTGTAAATAGTGGTAGCCATTGTAGTTGTAGTAGTAGCAATAGGAGTAGTTGTAGTAGTAGCGATAGTAGCAGTAGTTGTAGTAGCATAATAGTAGTAATAGTAGTAGTTGTTGTAGCAGTACTGTAAATAGTGGTAGCCATTGTAGTAGTAGTAGTAGCAATAGGAGTAGTTGTAGTAGTAGCGATAGTAGCAGTAGTTGTAGTAGCATAATAGTAGTACTAGTAGGAGTAGTAGTGGCAGTAGTACTAGTAGCAGTAGTAGTTGTAGTAGTAGGAGTACCAGCAATAATGGTAGTAGTAATAGTAGTTACAGTAGTAGTAATGGTACTAGTAGAAGCAAAAGTAGTAGTT
The DNA here is from genome assembly GCA_005019695.1 of Trichopus zeylanicus subsp. travancoricus. NCBI lineage: Eukaryota > Viridiplantae > Streptophyta > Magnoliopsida > Dioscoreales > Dioscoreaceae > Trichopus > Trichopus zeylanicus. Next base: position 15,500 of record RXID01015442.1, read on the forward strand.
GTGATGCTAGTAGTAGTAGTATTAGCAACAATACAAGTAATAGTTGTAATAGTAGCATTAGTAGTCGTAGTAGTAGTAGTAGTAGTAGTAGTAGTAGTAGTAGTAGTAGTAGTAGTAGTAGTAGTAGTAGTAGTAGTAGTAGTAGTAGTAGTGTAATAGAATTAGCAGAAGTAGAAGTTGCAATAGTTGCAGTAGTAGTAATAGCAGCAGATGTTGTCACAGTTCTTGTAGCAATAGCTGTAGTACTAGTAGTAGTAGCAGTAGTAGTAGCAATAGTAGTAGCAATAGCAATTATTGCAATAGCAGCAGTAGTTGTGGTACTAAGAGTAACTGTAGTAGTAGTAGTAGGAGTGGCAATAGTAGTAGCAGCAGTAGTAGTAGCAGTAGCAATAGTAGTTGTAGTATTAGAAGCAGTAGTAGTAGTTGTAGCAGCGCAGCAGAAGTAGCATTAGCTTTAGCAGTAGCAGTAGTAGAAGTAGTAGTCAGAGCAGTAGTAGTACCAGGTGTAGCAATAGTGGTAGTAGTTGTATTAGTTGCAAAAGTAGTAGTCATAGTAGTAGAATTAGTAGTAGTAGTAGTAGTAGCTGTAGCAATAGTCGTAGCAGTAGTAGTAATAGTTGTTGTAGTAGTAGTAGCAGTATTATGAGTAGTAGTAGTAGTGGGAGTAGTATCAATAGTAGTAGTGGTGGGACCAGCAGTAGTTGTAGTAGTTGTAGTAGTAGTAGTACTAAGCTATAGTTATGGTGGGAATGTCAGTAGTAGTAATAGTTGAAGAAGTAGGAATAGTAATCGTAGTAGCAGCAGTAGCAATAATAGGCATAGTGGCAGTAACTATAGTAATAGGAGTAGTAGCAATAATAGTTGTGGTAGCTTTAGAAGTCGCAATAGTAGTCGTAATAGTCATGGTAGGAGTTGTAGTAGTAGTAGTAATAAGAATTATAGCTGAAGTAGTCGTAGTAGGTGAAGTAGTAGCAGTAGTAGTTGTTGTTGTAGTATTTGTGTGAGCAGCAATAGTGACAGTAGTAGTAGTTGTAGTTGTAGTTGGAGGGAGAGCAGCAGTAGTGGTAGTAGTAGTAGCAGTAGTAGCAGTAGCAAGAGTAGTAGTAGTAGTCGGAGGAGCAATTGTGGTAGCAACATTAGTAGTAATAGTAGTAGCAGCAGTAGTAGTAGTGGCAGTAGTAATAGTAGTAAGTAGTAGTGGTAGTAGTAATAGTAGTCGTAGTAATAGTGGTAGTAGTAATAATAATAATAGAAGTACCAGTTGCGGTAGTAGAAGGACTAGTAGTAGTAGTTGCAATAGTAGTAGGAGTATTAATAGTAGCAGTATCAGTAGTAGTCATAGTAGTTGTAGCAGTTGCAACAGTAGTAGTTGGAACAATAGTTAATTGCAGTAATAGAATTAGTAGTAGGAGTAGAAGTAGTAGTGGTAGAAGAAGTAGTAGTAGTAGTAGCAGTAGTAGTAGAAGTAGCAGCCGTACTAGGAGTAGTACTAGCAGTAGTAGTAATAATAGTAGCAGTAGTGATAGTTGTAACAGTAGGGGCAATAAAAGTAGTAGTAGTAGTGTTAGTAGTAGTTGTAGTAGAAGTAGTAGGAGTAGAAGCTATAGGAGTAGTAGCCATAGCAGTTGTAATAGACACAAAAGTAGCAATGGCAGTAGTAGAAGCAGCAGTAGCAATAGAAGTAGTAGCAGTAGTAGTAGCTTTAGTTGCAATAGACATAGTTGCAGAAGTTGTAGTAGTAGCAGTCTCAGTTGTTGAGATAACAGTATTAGTAGTAGCAGGAGTAGTAGTTGGGACGGTAGTAGTAGCAGCAGTAGCATTTGCAATAGTAGTAGTAGAAGTAGTAGTTGTAGTATCACTAGTAATCGTGGTAGGTGAATTTGCAGTAGCAGTAGTGGTAGCAAAAGTAGGAGTAGCAGTAGCAAGATTTTATAGTAGCAGTCATAGTAGTAGCAGTCGTAGCAGTCGTAGCAAAAGCAGCATTAGCAGTAGTAGTTATAGTAGTTGTTGTTGTTGTAGTAGCAGTTGTTGTAGTAGCAGTAGTAGCCGTAGTAGTAGTAGTAGTAGATGTCATTGTTGTAATAGAAGTTGTTGCAATAGCAACAGTAGCAACAATAGTACTATTTGTTGTTGTAGCTGTAGTAACAGTAGTACTAGTAGCTATAGTAGCAGACAAAGTAGTAGTAGTAGTAGTCGTAGAAGTTGTTGAAGTTGTAGAAGTAGCAATAGTAGTTGCAGTAGTAGTCATAGTAGTACTTGTAGTAGTAGCAGTTACAGTAGTAGTATTTGCAGTAGCAAGAGTAGTAGTAGTAGTAGTAGTACAGTAGAAGTATTAGTAGAAGTATTAGTTGAAGTAGTATTAGAAGTATTAGTAGCAGTAGTAGTAGAAATATCAGCAGTAGTTGTTATAGTATTAGTAGTTGTAGTACAAAAAGTAGTTATAATAATAGTAGTATTAGTAGTAGAAGTAGTAGTAGTAGTACCATTATTAGTTGCAGAAGAAGTTGCAGAATTAGTAGTAGTAGTAGCAACAATAGTAGTAGAAGAAGTGGTAGTTGTAGGAGCAAAAGTAGTAGCATTAGTAGTTGAAGTAAAAGTAGTAGTAGTAATAATAGCAGTAGTAGGAGTAGCCATAGTAGTAGCAGTAGCAGTAGCAGTACAGGTAGTAGTAGCAGTAATAGTAGTAGTAGTAGTAGTAGTAGTAGTAGTAGTAGTAGTAGCAGTAGTAGTAGTAGTAGTAGTAGTAGTAGTAGTAGCAGAAGTAGTAGTAGTAGTAGTAGTAGTAGTAGTAGTTGTTGTTGTTGTAGTAGTGGTATTTGCAGCAGCAGCAGTAGTAGTAGTAGTAATAGTAGTAATAGTTGTTGTTGTACAAGTAGAAGTAGAAGTAGTAGTACAAGTAGTAGTAGTAGTAGTAGCAGTAGCAACTTTAGTTGTAGTAGCAGTTGTAGTAGTAGCAGTAGCAGTAGCAGTTACCATTATGGTAGCCATTTTAGTAGTGGTAGTAGTACTAGTATGAGCAATAGTAGATGCAGGAGTAATAGCAGTAGTAGTAGGAGTTGTAGTAGTTGTTGTAGCAGTAGCAATAGTAGTAGCTGTCGCAATAGGAGCAGTAGTGGTAGTAGGAGGAGTAGGACCATTTTTTGTAGTAGTAATAGTAGTAGCTATAGTAGTATTAGTTGTAGTAGTAGGATAGTAGTAGTAGTACTACAACTAGTAGTAGTAATTATTGTTGTTGTTGCCATAGTAGTTGTAGCAATAGTTATAGTAGTGACAATAGTAGGAGTAGCTATAGTAGCAGTAGCTTTTGTCGTAGTAGTACTAGTAGTAGTAGCAGTAGGAGTTGCAACAACAGCAACAACAACAACAATAGTAGTAGTAGTAGTTGTTGTTGTTGTTGTTGTTGTTGTTGTTGTTGTAGCGATAGTAGTAGTAGTAGTATTAGTCACTGTAGGAGTTATAGTAGTAGTAACATTAGAAGTAGCAGTAGTAGTAATAGCAAGAGTAGCAGTTGTATTATTAGTAGTTGTTATACTAGTAGAAGTTATATTAGTAGTAGTATTAGTTATTGTAGAAGTAGTTGCATAATTTGTAGTAGTAGTAGCTACAATAATAGCTGTAGAAGTGGCTGTAGTAGGAGCCGAAGTAGTAGCAGTAGTAATAATAGTAGTAGTAGCAATAGTAGTAGAAGTAGCTATAATAGCAGTAGTCGTACAAGTAGTAGCAATAGTAGCTGTAGTAGAAATAGCAGTAGCAATACTAGTAGTACCAATTGCCATAGTGGTAGCAGTTTTAGTAGTTGTAGGAGAACTAGTATTAGTAGTAGTTCTAGAAGCAAGAGTAGTAGCAACAATACTAGTATTAGTAGAAGCTACAGAAGTAGTAGAAACAGTAGCAGTAGCATTAGTAGTAGGCATAGTAGTTGTAGTTGCAGGAGTGCTGCCACTAGTAGTAGTAGTAGTGGTAGTAGTAGTAGTAGTAGTAGTAGTAGTAGTAGTAGTAGTAGTAGTAGTAGTAGTTGAAGTAGCAGCAACAGTAGTAGTAGTAGCAGCAATAGCAGCAGCAGCAGTAGTAGTAGTAATAGTAGTAGCTGACATAGTTGTAGTAGCAATTGCAACAGCAGTAGCAGTAGGAGTAGTAGTAGTTGTTGTTGTTGTTGTAGCTGTAGCAATACTAATAGAAACAATAGTAGTAGTAGTAGTAGTGGTTGTAGTAGCAGTAGCAGTTGTAGTAATAGTAGCAGCAGCAATAGTAGTAATGGCAATATTAGCAGTAAGAGTATAGTAGTAGTGGTAGCAGTAGTAATAGTAGTAGTTCAAGTAGCATTAGTAATAATAACAGTAGTAGTAGTTGTTGATGTGGTAATAATAGTTGTCGTAGCTGTTATGGTAGGATTATTGGGAGTCAAAGTAGTAGTAGTAGTAGCAACAACAACAATAGTAGTAATAGTAGTAGTAGTAGTAGTAGTAGGTATCGTAGTAGTAGTTGTAGTAGTAGTAGGACTAGTAGCAGTAGTAGTAGTTGTAGTAGTAGTAGTAGTTATAGCAGCAGTAGTTGTAGTGGTAGCGGTAGTAGTATTAGTTGCAATAGTAATAGTAGTTGTATAATAGTAGTGGCGATAGTGGTAGTAGTAGTAGTAGTAGTAGTGGTAGTAGTAGTAGTAGTAGTTGTAGTTGTAGTAGTTGTAGTGGTAGTAGTAGTAGTATTAGCCGCAGTAGGAGTTGTAGTGGTAGTAGTATTAGTAGCAGCTGTAGTAGTAATCAGAGGAATTGTAGTCGTGGTATTAGTAGTTTTAGTACTAATAGTTGCTATAATAGTAGTGGTATTAATAGTTGCAGAAGTTGCAGAATTTGTGGTAGTAGCAGCAACTGTAATAGTTACAAAGTGGCAGTAATAGGATCCGAAGTACTAGTAGTAGTAATAATAGCATTAGTAGTTGCAATAGTAGTAGAAGTAGTTGTAGTAGTAGTAGTAGTAGTAGTAGTAGTAGCAGTAGTAGCAGTAGTAGTGGTAGTAGAAGTAGCTGTAGTAGTAACAGCAGTAGTAGTAGAAGTAGCAAAAGTAGGAGCAATAGTGGTAGTGGCAATAGTAGTAGTAGTAGTGTTAGAAGTATTAGTAGTCGTAGTAGTAGTAGTTGAAATAGCAGTAGTAGCCGCAGAAGTAGTAGTAGTAGAAGTTGTTATTGTTGTAGGAGAAGTAGTAGTAGCAGTGGTAGTAGTAATAGTTGTTGTAGTTGTAGTTGTAGTATTAGTAGCAGTAGTAGTGTCACTAGTAGTAGTAATAGTAGTAGTTTTTATAGTGGTAGGAGCAATTATAGTAGTAGTTTTTGTTGTTGTAGCGGCAACAACAACAGTTGTATTAGTGAAGTAGTTATCATAGTAGTAGTAGTGGCAATAGCAGTAGTAGTAATGGTAGTAGTAGTAGTAGTAATAGCAGACGTAGCAGTAGCCATAGTAGTAGCAGTAGTATCAATAGTCGTAGTAATAGTGGTCGCCATAGTAGTAGCAGTAGGAGTAGTAGTAGTAGTAATAGTATTAATAGTACTAATAGTACTAGTAGTAGTAGTAGTAGTCGTTGTAGTAGTAGTACCAGCAACAGTAATTGTAGTAGCTATAGTAGTAGTGGTAGGAGTAGCAATAGTAGTCTGAGTAGCAGAAGTAGCAATAGTAGTAGTACCGGTGGTGGTAGTAGCAGTAATAGCATTGGTAATACAAGGAGAGGTAGTTATAGAAGCAGAGGCAGTAGTTGAAGTAGAAGTAGTAGTAGTTGTTGAAGTAGAAGTCGCAGTTGCGGTTGTTGTTGTGGTAGAAGTAGGAGCAGTAGTCGCAATCTATGTAATAGCAGCTGTAGCAATGGAAGTTGTAGCAGAAGTAGTCATAGTATTTGTTGTGGGAGTAGTAGCATCCATAGTAGAAGTACAAGTAGTAGCAGAAGTCAAAGTTGTAGCAGTAGCAGCAGCAGTAGTAGTAGTAAGAGCATCAATAATAGCCACAGTAGAAGTAGTAGTAGTAATAGTAGTTGGAGTAGTAGCAGTAGCAGTAGTAGCAACAATATAAGTTGTACTTACAGGAGTGCTAGTAGTAGTAGCAATGGAAGCAGTAGCAGCAAGGGCAGTGGTAGTAGTAATGGTAGTTGTACTACTAGTAGTAGTAGTGCTAGCAATACAAGTAGTAGTAGTAATAGTACTAGTAGTAGTAGGACTACTACTTGTAGTTATATAAGTAGTAGTAGTAGGAGTGGCAGTAGTAGTAGCAAAAACAGCAGTGGTAGCAAGGGTAGTAATAGTAGTAGCAGTAGTAGTAGTATTAGTTGGGGAACTAGTAGCAGAAGCAGCAGTTGTAGTACTAGCAGTAGTAGTAGCAGTAGCAGTAGTAGTAGTAGTAGCAATAGTAGCAGTAGTAGTAGAAGTAGTAAGAAAAGCAGAGGTAGTGGTAGCACTAGTAGTAATGGTAATAGTAGTAGTAGTGGTAGTGGTAGTAGTAGTAGTAGTAGTGGCAGCAGCAGCAGCAATAGTACCAGTAGTTGCAGTAGTAGCAGTAGTTGTAGGAGAAGTAGTAGTAATAGTAGTAGTAGTGGCAGTAGCAGTAGAAACAATAGTAGTAGTAGTCGTAGTAGTTGTAGCTGCAGTAGATGTCATACTGGCAGTAGTAGCAGTGGTGATAGCAGTAGTAGTAATAGTAGCAGTAGTAGAAGTAGTAGTAGTAGTAGCAGTGGCAGCCAAAGTAGAAGTAGTAGGAGGAGAACTAGTTGCTGTTAAATCAGTAGCAGTAGTAGTATTAACAACAGTAGCAGTACTAGCCGTAGTAGAAGTAGTAGTAGTAAAAGTAACAAAAGTAGTAGCAGTAGTAGTAGAAATAGTAGTAGAAGTCGTAGCACTGCAGCTGCGGTAGAAATAGTTGTAGTACAGTAATCGTAGAAGAAGTAGAGCATAGCAATAGTAGCCGTAGCAACAATAACAGTAGCAGTAGTAGTAGAAGGAGTAGTAGTTGTAGCAGTAGTATTAGAAGCCGCAATAGTGTGAGAAGTAGTAGTAGTAGTAGTAGTAGCAGTGTTTGTAGCTGCGAAAAAAGTTATTGTAGTAGTAGTAGCAGTAGTAGCAGCCGCAGCTGTAGTAGTAGAGGGAGCAGTACTTGTATTTGCAGCAGTAGCAGTAGTAGTAGCAGTAACAGTAGTAGTAGCAGTAGTTGCAACAGTAGCATTTGCAGTAGTAGTAATAGCAGCAGCAGTTGCAGCTGGAGCTATAGTTATAGCGATAACAGTAGTAGTTGTAGTAATAGTAGCACTTGTAGTAGTAGTAGTAGTAGCAGCATTAGTAGTTGTAGTAGCAGTAGTAGTAGCTGTAGTGGCAGTAATAGTACTAGAAGTAGAAGTTATAGTAGCAGTAGTATCAGTAGTAATAGCAGTAGTAGTGGCAGTTGAACTAGAAGTAGCGGTAGTAGTAGAAGTAGTAGAAATAGTAGTAGAAGTAGTAGTAGTTGTAGCAGAAGAAGTAGTAGTAATAGCAGCAGTAGTAGCAGCAACAATAGTTGTAGCAGTAGTAGTGGTAGTAGTAGCAATGGCAGTGGCAATA